>VWYI01009755.1:0-18480 GCA_013399455.1 Anthoscopus minutus
ATGGAACCCACGGGAACAGCAAAAGGCGGTGATACAGGGCTTGGGGCAAGTTAAGAATGGGGGAGGTGCAAGGGACGTACCCCTAAATTAAGAGAGGTACCTCTAAACAATTGAGGGTACCCCGGGGAGGGGTGAAAGTGGGGTACAATCCAATTAGTAAAGGGATTCGAATAGGTCACATGGACTAATAGGACATCAAGTTTTAGGGGATTTCCAAAGAGGATTTCCAGGCAGGGGGTTGGTACAAGGGAAGACTGACAAGAAACTTTAACTAGAGTAAGGAGTAGGCATCAGATAGATTGATAGTGGGATAACAGGAAGGTACAGGCTAAGACTAAACCAGTAATATGGGAAATATCATTAACAAAAAGCCTCACTACAACATGGGTGGATACAGTTTAGAGAACTAATTGTAATTAAAAAACCTGTAACAACAGATTTTAAAATATAAATAATAAAGTCTAAGCCATGATCATCCCCTTAAGAAGAAAAATATGCATGGCTGAAAATAATTAAGCTTGCTGAACCACCAATGAATTCACAGGGCTCTGCAGAAGGAACCTTAGGTTTTTTTAACAGTACTAAAATTTTATGCTTTAACTCAATTTAACAAGATTTTTTTTCTCATAAGCCGTTCTTCAATGAACATATCAAGATGCGAGACTGAGACTCCAAATTTACACAATAGACTAGTGCGTTTTCAATGGCAGGGAAGAATCACTACATAATATTCCAGAGGCACATCTAGGAAAATCTAAAGTACTACATGTCATTATAATTTAAAGTTCTTTACATGGAAAATCATTCCTCTGTAGGAAAGGATTGCAGTGAGATAAGGGTGTCAACTGAGGTCAGTAAGACTATTCAGAAGACTGAAGTATCTTCAATGTCTTGATAAATTGAGTTCGTAGCATTTTTTAATTTAAATCAACTATAGCAAAGAAATTTCCCTTAGGTACAACTACACAGGGATCTCACCTATGCAATCTCTTACATTGTGATATTCTCTCGGTTGCCAAGCAGCCAAGAATGAATGTAAAACTAAGAGCTCCAGACAAAAAAAATAAAAAACCAAAACACAAAAGCCCACCAAGAAAACTCTCCCCCAAAATAACTCTTTTCCTTTTAATTTGAAATAAGATGGAAAAGCTACACGAAGTACCAAAAGAGACATATTACCATCCATCTTCAGTTGGCTTCACCTCCTACTTCACTTAGTACAAAGTGGATCGAAACTTTATTTGGTTATATGAAATGTTATTTAGGTGTTTGTTAAAGGCTTGTTTTTTTCCTCCCTTTCAATTAAATAAATATATGTGTTTTACAAGAAAATAAAAATTATACCTTTTACCTCAAATATGCTGACAACCTAACATTAGTCCTTCTCATGTTTTTCCTACATTTGATTTTTTTCTTCAAAATGCAGTATCTTGAAATATACTTGGCTCATCCTATTTTCATCTCTCTCAAGATGTCTTTACTTTTTGCTGTTACAGAAAAACATATTCTGAAACAAAAATAATTCTTGCTGTCATTTTGATACCTAAAAAAAAAAAAAAAGTAAAATTCTTTTTATCTTGTTCTCAGTGTCTTACTCAAGCAGTTAGTTGATTTAGTCCTTCTTTATTAAAATCCAAATTGAAATGAAAAATAGCAAAGTTCAAGTATATCTGCACAGCTTCCTATTACAATAATAGATTGTTTGAGAGTACCAGCTACTGCTAGTGCTCTTGTTCAATCTGCCTTATTTGGAGAAGGAAAAAAAGACATAAATGGTATAATTATATGATTTGGAAAACTGGTGCTAAGCCTGCAGGAACACAGAAAAAGGAATCAAGCATCTGACAGGAAATGTATGATATGGCTTCTTCGGTATAATAAGAACAAGTAATAATTTAATATTAAGTGATAAGATGTCACATAGCAAGGGTTTACTTGTTTTGTGTTCATTTGCTGTGATTTTATTCTATATAAAAATCACTGAAATTCAGATTTCAAAAAAATAGTGTGGTCCTATTTGGTGCTATTTTCAGCTAACATTTCCACACCAGAGGTTGCTTCCTTCTCACTTGTGAGAGTACAAATATGAATATGTGAAATGTCAGCCAAGAGACAGTCAAATCTTATCATGTTACCACTAACGTTGAATTGGGTAATTTTAACAGCATTGAAATAAGATTGTCTGCACATGAAGGCTGAGAGGAGGGAAAGCAACTTCCAGCCAATAGGTTCTGAAGAGTAGCTGAGAAGAGGAATCTCTTGAACTGGCTCAGCTACACCTGAAAAGAAAATGTGACTGCAGCTGCAATAAAAGAAGAAATCTGATGAAATGAGATTTTTTACAAGTGTGGATTTTTTAGTGAAAAAGAGGCAACATAATATTAAAATACACACACACACATACATATATATGTTTTATTAATACTGAGATTTTTCTGAACAATGAATACTTTTGAAGCAATTTGTCCCTCTGGAAATTGCTGGCCAGATGCTATGGTCAAGGTTCATTTTTTCTGCAGCTTTCCCCGTTTCTTTTGATAGTGCCTCTAGTTAAAAAGATTTTTGACGTTACACTTTGTGATGGGAAGCTGTTCTTCCTTATTAACATAGAAATATTTACTTTCAAATTTCTTTTCCACCATCACAAGCTACTGAAGCTTCTACTGTACTTCATGCCAAAATAAAATAAATTTGCAGAGTCAGACATTTAAATTATGTTTCTGTGCAATTAGAGATGTGCTGAGCATTTAAAAAAAATCAGAGCCATCTGTATCCTGTACCAAGACGTTTGAAAACAATCTTCTTTTATAAAAAAGAGGTTGGAAAACCCTATTTCCATGAAGAAAAAGCAATTTCTTTCAAGAATTCGGTGAGATTTGGATTTCTATATTTACTGCTGAAATTTTCAGTAGTTAGTGTGTTAAATAGCTTGGCTTCAGTCACCTTGCCTTTACTGACACAACACAGCATGACAGATAACACTCAACAAAGTCAGACAAAAAATCTGAACACATTTTATGGAAAACTGAGGTTGAAGTGTAAAAGATTCTTTAAATATCTGCAAAGAAAAACAAATACATTCGGTTCAGGAATTTGACACTGTAAAGAGGACAAGTGGGTATTCTTTAACTTGGTTTGCTTAGTTGTTTTTTTTTTCTCTAAAAATCCTGTAGTTTTTATTCCACAGATCCAGATAAATGTAGAGTCAATAAAAAACTTCTCTGCAGGCAGTAGAATTTTCACCTTCTAAAGAGTATAGATGCATATTGCCAAAAACAGGAAATATCTTTAACTGCCTGTTCTTTCTCTTAATTTCACCCAACAGAAGGAAGATTAAAAAGATACTGATATTGGCAATAAGTAGTATACTAATTCTAGAGGATAAATATAAAGCATAGCATAATCCCAGACCATTAAGGATCTCTGCAACAGGAAGTTTGGACAAACTTGGCCCTCATGAGCCAAAGCTGTTTAGAAAACAGAGGATGTCGTGAGAAACCCTTTGGTTTCTTGGCAAAATAGTGCCTGTGTTAAATATGAGAACATTCTTTACATATAATTTTGATGAACTTTAGAAAATCTGTGCATGTAGAGTATGTTTAATAGTAGATAGTTTGTACACTAGCGTGGCCGATAAGTATTTGAGTTTCACACGCACAAACTAGTTTGACTTGCATTTTCATTTTTCTCATTTCAAGTTGGCTATTCTTAAACTTCATTTCTAATTTTAATCTGGTTTTGATTCTGTTGCTCACACAAGCCAATCTTCTTTTTGTTTGTGAGTCCTTTGTGCTATGCATGGCAGATACTTCAGCATATAATCACAAAATCAGAACAGTCTGAGCTAGAAGGGACCCAGAAGGATCATCAAGTCTAAATCTTAAGGGAGTAGCCCATACAGGGACCAAACCCATGACCTTGGTGTTATTAAAGCCAAGACCATGCTCTAACCAACATGCTCAGAATTTGGGTATGAAATAGGTAGATCTGAATGCTGGTCATGAGAACAAAGTCATGTTTTGTCGCATACTTTGTGTCATAAATACATATGGTTTAACTCCAGCTGGCAGCTAAGCTCTGGACAGCCTTGGGATGGTAAGAGAATTGAAGGAGTAAAAGTAGTAAAGCTCATCTTGTGATAAAGACAACTTAATAGGGAAAAAAAATGCTGCTCACAACAAACAAAGCAAAGCAAGGAATTAATTCACTGCTTCCCATGGGCAGGCAGGTGTTCAGTATTCCCAGGACAGCAGTGCTCCATCACATGTAGTGGGAACTTGGGAGGGCAGATGCCATCTCTGCAAATGTCCTCCCACCTTTTCACCCAGCTTCTAATTATATGCTTAAGCTGATGTCATATTTTAGGGAATATTCCTTTGGCCAGTTGGGCTCTGTGGGAATTCCAAGCACAGAAAACTCTCAAAATCCTGTGCATGCAAGCACAAACACAGAAATGGATACAAGGTTTGACCTGAGACCTTGGAAAAGGCTTCTGCTTTTAAGTCCAGAAGGATTTAAAAACCATAGGCAAGAATGAGGGTTTGTAGATTAAATAGAAAAGACATTAAGATAGGAAGTAGAAAGTTGTAAGGTTTTAAAGCTAAGATTTAGAAGTAGTTATAGAGGTAATAAGAAGTTTTAAAGTGTGGCAAATAGTTTTGTGTGTTATTATATGATTGGCTAAGAAAATCTGCACTGCAGCATAGACGTAAAGACAAAATAATTAACTATTGGTGTAAAAGTAGAAAAATTATTTTGTGGCAGTAGTTTATTGGCTAATTAACCTTTAAAAGACCTTGTAACCTGTGGTCTTGTGACCACTGACCACGAACATTTGGCTAACATGGTGAAGACGTTGTTGTGCCTTCATGAGACTGTAGAAAAAGAATAAATCATGCTTTAATATGTCTTCCAGTGATCCCGTCTCTCTTAGGGCTCAGCTTTCCCAGCTGACATCCCCTCCCAACTCCTTGTGCACCCCCAACCTAATTGCAAGTGAGGCGGTGTGAGAGGCAGAAAATGGCTTTGGCTCCATGCAAACACTACTTAAACCAAAAACAAACAAAAACTTCCCTGTGTTATCAATGCTGTTTCTATCACAAACCCAAAATACAGCCCCATGACAGCTACCATGAAGAAAACTCCATCCTGTGCAGAATCAGCGGAATAATGGAAGTTTCACAAAGCTGCATGTGTTTTACTGAGCTACGAGAAAATAAACAACACAGTAAAAAATGCTACCTCATTCTCCAAGAAATATTCTCTTACTTTTCTTATGGTTCTGTAACTGAAGAGTAAATCTCATTGTGACTTCATTCCACATTCTACCATCAATGAAAAAATTTTTCCTCTTACTTTGGTGTCTCTAAGAAAATTAGCACCATGAACAATTCAAAAGATACTTCTCTCCTTTCTTGAGATTCAAAAGATGAAAACAGGCTAACAATTACTTGCTATGTGTTTCAGCATATAATTCTCTAGAAAACAATGCACTTATGCTAATTTGGTATTTAAAAAGTCCCATTGCTGCACCACAGTCCAAGAAGCCTTGAAATGTTATAATTAAGTAATTTTATATAGAAATACCAGGGTTTGGAAGTAGAAAAATATTCAGAGAGGGAAAGATATAATTAATAGTATTTCACATTAAAATAAGAGATACTTATCATTGCTAGATGCTTATCTGCTAGATATTTTTTCCACTCAAATATGAATAAGGAATATAAAATATTTTTCTTATTCATCCAATCTTTTTCCAAATTTTTATCATAATTGTTTGATTTGAAATAGAACAACTTGTCTGAAGAAAATGCAAAAGAAGTAGTCAAGTACAAAAATATATTACTCCTATAAAGCCTTATTTTGTCGTACAAAATATTCAATATTACTACAGTTTCTATTTCAGATCAATACAGGGGAAGATACAGCCACATGTCCACATAATTATCAGTAAGTTATACATTTGAATTTGTCTCTTAAAATTCCAGGCTGCTCAAGAGCTTAGAAAACTTAGAGTGAGCAGATATTTTTAATTGCATTTCTATCACAAAACAGGAAATTGTTTCCTATACTGAAATAATTCTGTTTTGGGATATAATATTAATCAGTATGTGGTTGCAGCAAAATTTAATTAGAAAAAATCCCAAAACAACAAAGAAATAGATAATTAAAATCCACTGAATTTACAAAGTTTTATTTGATGCTGAACACTATTGAGTAATAATATTAAGCAACAGCTTGGAGTTAAAATTGTTTCAAATTTTGCTTTGCAAAATGACATAGAGGCATAAGAAAAAAGCAGAGATCCTTCAAACCAAAAGCCTTATTTACCAATCTGTTTCTACCTCACAGGGAGGTAAGTTTTTTGAAGTGTTACATTCTAGCAAATTTCATCCATATAAGAGTTCTGACTTAAGAAAATATCCATGAAATGAAGAGACAACATAAAGGGCATAGGAAACTTTTAATCACAGTTAAAGCTGAAGAATAAAAATTGTAACTTATGAATAGTAAAAAACTGCTTTTTTATAAATTTGAACATGAGCTTTGTTTCCTTGAATATTGACAAGGGAATATTGAAAATGGACAAAAAAGCAACAGATGTGTTCTACTGCTCTTATCACCAGTTTATTGTTTTTCAGGGAAGTTAGGACTTCAACATTCAACAAGTGACAATGATTGTATCTTGCTATCCTGGAGTATCAAGACTGTTTTATAGCAAGGGATCAGTTCTCAGGTCAGTTTGTGTGGACATAAGGAGAATATAACTAACTTGTCAAGAACAGCTTATCCTGAAATTGCAGTTCAAAAGCTGGCAGAGATTATCTTGAGTTACTTTCAAACGACTGAGTATTGACAATTGTGTATCATGAATATGCAGGTTTCCAATTACACCAAATACTGTCCTGTACGAAATAGTTTCCTGAACTCTGTTTTAAAACTCTGCTACAGACTCAATGCTACCTCAGTCTTTAGGATGCAGAAATCTTTGGCCTTTGCTATTCAAACAAAATGAATTGAGGATCCTATGGTGATTGTCTTTTACTAGTTTTTCTTGAGGTTAAAAACTATTTAATCTGTATCTTTGACTCCTTGCTTGAATTTGAAGTTGTTGGCAGTGAACAAAAACACTGAAACAACCCAAAACAGAGTTGAATGTTTTGTATTACTTAAGTTTGTTTAACTCTTTGATAAATATTCCAATCCAGTTAATTGCATTTCAAAGACAATGTTAAAAATTTTAAAAGTTATATATTGAATTTTTATTGCTGACATTAGAATTTTCCATGAATGTGCAAGTGCTTTCAGCCTATTCCAAATTACATTATTAAACAAATACATAGTGAATCCAAAACCCCCTATTTTCATTGCTAGTGACATTATGCTTGAAATTTGTGATCCTCTATGTCTAGAAACTCTGGAATCACAAAATCCAGAAAAGACAATCTCCATACTGACTTTCAGGGAGGAACACATCCAACTCTCCAGACAATAGTCTTGATTACAGTGTGGTGCTTTGGTTTTCCTGGCCTCTGCAGTTCAGCATTTCCCTTTGTCTCAGACACATGAAATCAATACCTACTCTTAGCCTTTGGCCAAGAAATATGCTGTGAAACTTGAATATTTATTAATATACTTAGTAAACCTTGCTGTGTCTTTCAGTGAAAACTGCTTTATTATTTTCCAAGTGCTTTACAACATCACTTAAGCTGGAGGAAAGAAATATGTATCTAAAAATAAAAATATTTCTAATGTCAGTAACAAATATAGTGATAGAAGATACAAATGAAAGGAAGCACACACTCAAATTATACCAAGGCAAAATGTAAATTTTTTCTCTGTTATCTAACTGAATTGCTGCCCACTTCAAGCAAAATGGTGGATGTTGGGCTTTCATTTTTTTGGTCTCTCCCTTGGACCTCCAGATATCCATTAATGCAGGTTTATTCAGATGCTTCTGTGAGAGGAAGCATCCTACACAAATTCTTCCAAGATCCCATTTGGAATGGGAATTGTCTATTTCCCCATACTTCAAAGGGAAATGGGGAATTTTTACAGTCAGGCATATTCACTTCTCATTTCTTAAAGACTTTAAAACAATGATATAAGCAAAATTTGACTACTGTCTTTTTCAGAAAAACTGCTGGTGTGAATCCTCATTTTCACCATCTTTTGTTCATTTTCCTGTAGTTCTTTCTGAAACCAAAGAACCTTTTAGGTATATGCAAATAAATTCCTATTCCTGTTATCTTTTGTAAGAATGTCAGAAATCCATTGTGTTGGGTTTTACAAAGTATCATATTTCTAGAGAAATAATATTGTTGGTATATTAATTTTGGGTAAAAATCATTATGGATTTTCTGTTAAGGCATAGCTTCAAAGAGATTTAAGGATTATAGGTCATGTAAAGTATTTTATAATTAGACTAAACTGGTAAATTAAAATATATTGACATGCTAAGATGGTGATAGATGCCATTCTACATGTTAAGTTAGTGTTATACTTAGTAGTATTTGTGAGGTAGTAGGCATCTATATGTGAGGTAAAAAGAGACAGGTGTGGATATAACTGATGGAGATTCTCTGTTTAAAAGGTGTTGCATGGAAAAGATGAGGGATGATGGATAAAATATTTCCTGAGAAATATATGCTTGGTCAAAAGAGAAAGACACAAGAGAAAAATTCACAGAACAACCAGCCATTGCAATAATCTCCACTGGGAAGTAAGTGGAGGATTCTCCAACACTGGATACTTATCAGCTTCACCTGGACATGGTGCTGGGCCATCTTGTCTGGACTGTGTTCTTGCCAAAAAATGTTACACTAGATGATCTTTGGGGCTCCATCCAACCTGGAATTCTCTGAGTATAAATATTTTACCCAAATCACTCATTTGAAAGAAATTTGTTATCTTAAACAAAGCAATTTGTATTTCTTTTTTTACCTTCCTTGAATATTCACTTGCTGCTGTCAATAGGAAGGTGAAAAGGTAAATTCTAAGATGTTCTATTCCTGACACACAGTTTATTACTTCTAAAAGAGCAGAAAGGCAAAAAAAGTCTTTTTATTTCATCAATTACTGCTTTTGAGGCTATTATCTGAAAATCTAGAGAGGCACTAGCCATGGCAAATTGCTCAGAAGTTAGAAGCGGGGACATTTTCTACTATGAGAAAAGGGACAACCATATTACTCAAACAAAATTTTAGACATTAGAAAAAAAAGAAATATCCCTAAGAAAAAGAAAACAAAAACCAACAAAGCAAGCACCAGTATGAGATAACCTGCCAAGTAGCACCAAGTCAGATAAAGTATTTGTTACTGCCAGTGAGCAACAACGGTGTCTCTGATTAAACCATGAATAATGAAGAAGGCAAGTTAGAACTGGATAGTTAGCTTGAGTAAAATAGAAAGAAAAATTGCTTTGAAAAGGCCTCTTCAGTGAATATAATACAGGAGGTTTTTGGTTGTGGGATTTTTTTGTTTGGTTTTTGTGGTTTTCTTTTTGTAGTTTGAATTTTTTGCCTTTGGGAGGCATTTGGGTTGGTTTTGGGTTTTTTTGGTGGGGGAGAGTGGGGTTTGGATTTTGTTTTTTTAGTTTGTTTGTTTCCCTATAAAATATCTTGAATGGCATATCCTGAAAGATTTTGAAGGGAAGGGAAGGGAAGTTGAAGAAGGACTCTTCACCAGGAACTGTAGTCACAGGACAAGGGGTAATAGTTACAAATTTAAAGAGCGGTAATTTAGGCTAGATATTAGAATTTTAAAAAGCCTTTAAATAAAACAAGAAAATGAAAGAGTAAAACGTGGTAGTAAATTTTTAAATATATAACCACTGAAAAAAACTCCTTTATAGAGCTTTATAATGAAAAAAAACATGTTTAACTGAAAAAAAATTACATTCACATTTCATTAGCATATAATAATCTTATTCATCTACAACTTTGAATTAAAGAAGAAAGGTTTTATGGAAGCAGTTTAATAAAATTTAATTATCTACTATCTAAACTCCTGCTTGTCCTAGTTTAGGACAAATTTGAGAGGAAACCTTCAAATGGGGTCTCTCCAGGAAAAAAGAACAGATTCAAGCTGCCCCTCCCCCAATTGGTTCCGAAAAAAAAAAAATTTCCTTTAAAGAAAGTGGAAAAAGCTGTTTATTTAACAAGCAAAATATCCACAAGTATAAACATGGAATAATATTAAACAATGAAACCTCTCGCTGTTCAAAGAGATGGCAAATCCAGGAAAGTCCTTGCCGTGAGGTGCAGCTCGGCTCGCTCAGTCTCTTATCAATCTCTCAGGTGCCGGAGAGTGCCGAGGCCCAGGCCCCGGTGGGCCACAGGCGTGAGCTCCTGGGGTGTGCTGGTTTTCCAGTCCAGAGCAGGTTTGAACAGATCCAAGGAAAAAAAGGAAAAANAGAACTTAATATGAGACATAAACAGAACACACGATTTGGGGATATAGGCATCATAAAGTCACCCCAGGATACTGCTATGATTTGAGAGTCAGAATTTGATTTTTTTCATTGATTTGATTAGAATTTCTATTAAGAAAATGCAATGTTTTCATAAATAGTTAAATCTGTAAAATCATTAAGAAACCTCTTAAAAAAATTATTTTGCCAGACATTTCTTTAGTCTGCAATCTGAGGAAAAGAAATTTCGTAATAGAATTTAGTTTTATTAAAAAGGAGAATGGAAACACATCCAACCACTGTTGTGAAAATCTCCTATCCCGGCTGCGAAATAACTAGAGCATTATGCTACTCTTTTTATATCTCAAAAGGTAGGTTGGGGTTTTTTCCATAAATGCCATTGAAAAACTTGTATTGAAGAAGGAAATATAACTTATGACTAATAATGAATAGTCATTATTCATTAGAGATGTAGATTTCAGATAAAGTCATTTATTACAGTTACAAAGATCATGACGTAACATTCAAATCCTTATTTCTGTATTCATTGATGAATGATTTGTAGTACATAATTCAGTGGTTCTGAAAGTTAAATTATTTATTTATTCTAATTCTCAAATTCAGTTCACAGATAACAGTGTCTATATGCAAATCTATAATAGCGTTTTTACTCTGAAAATTATCTGAAGGCAGTGGTTCAATAGGACAAAAATTTTAATTATTTGGTCTTACTGAGTTTTTATATTTTCTATATCCTCTGAAACATAGTATTACAGTGCAAGATCTTTTGAAATGCACGAGTCTTCCCCTTGATATCCAAGAAGATCAAAGCAGTGAACACACAATTATAAAACAATCTGCTTTGATTATGACCCCTTTTGATTAGATTCCTGCTATTATTTGTGGCCTGGAAGCTTCAGTCAGGCATTTAGAGTCACCTACTTAAAAGAGAGATCAGAGATTATAAAAATATGATATGTACAAACCTGAAGGGAACATCCCTCTGAGCAACCTGGTCTAGGGGCAGCTGTCCCTGCCCATGGAAAAAGATGATATTTAAGGTCTCGTCCAACCCCAAATATTCAATGATTCTATGATCTAACTCACTTAGACACATAGCTTTTTATGCTGGAAGCATCGGACTCAAACAATGCAGTTTCTCCACATGAAGTAAATGATAGCTGAAGCTACATAACACTTAATTAAATATCCAACTCAATGCTTCCCCTGAAGGAGGGAGAATAATTCTCAGAGATTTTTTGAATGCTAGAGAAATGTAATTCTTTGCAAAATAATTGAAAGCATACTAACCTGACCCATTTCACTAAAACACCTCAATAACAAGAATAAAGCATGAAACAGACCTGATCCAAAAGAAGGGCTCACTGAGATCCCACATGCACTTTGTTAGATTCTGCTTCAATCATCATGTAGGAAGGATGATTTTTCACTGAATGTAAATTATTGAGATCATAATTGACCCAGGAAATAATATTCACAGAAGACTATGTTATCCAGCTGCTCTCAGAAGACCCAGTCATCCACTTTTACTAGGTTGTTGCTATGCCACAGTGAAAAATCTCAGCAAGACTACAATGAATAGATGCAACATAACATAATGGTGACATCCCTTCTCTTTATTTGCAAAGTGAGGCCATGCATAGTGAGACTATATACAACATATAATATTTGGCATTTTGGATAGAAAATATGAGAATGAAGGAGACAGGAGGAACTAGATGAAGAATCCACTAATCAGAGAATTGCAAAAGAAGAAATGCAAAACCCTATTCAGGCCACTAGAAAAGATATATAAATATATATATTTATGTAAGCTAGTAAAAAATGTTGCATGGTATATGTTTTGCTGAAAAACAGATAATTTAAGAGCTCTTTCTTTATTGTCTAACCCCTCAGGATAGAGGGACCCTGCTTGATGCAGTTGTGTAAGCATTTAATCACAGTCAATATCTGGATCCTGTTTCTTTCTTGAGCTGATTGGAGATATTTCTATGCAATTTAACCTGCTTAAAGAATATTGTGCTTGTCATGATTAAAAACTATTTGTTTCTTTTACACTGTACTTTCAATATTGTTAAATTGATAGCAGTGCAGTCAAAGGAATATCCATTTAGGGGTACTGGTGACTGCAGATAAGATATCTATTGCAGCCTACCCTGAAATGCCATGATAGTGCCATGGCTTTAGATAATATTCTAAATGAGTATTTCCTAGATGTCCAATAATTTAGGTGGGGGGATAAACAGAAAATGAGATAAGATGGGATAAAACCATAGATCTATGTTTATAAACCAGTTAACTGAAAACCTGACTTAGAGAACATAATTGATTGTATTGACAAGGCAAAAAGAAGCAGCTTGTTAATGAAATCTGTTGAAGACACAAAGTCAGGTGCATCAACACAAAAGAGGATCAGAATGCCATGCTGGAGGAACCTGAAGATGTCAAGCAAGGGAACAAAACAAACTTGGTAACATTTATCAGCACAAAGTACCATGTTACAAAATTTAATAAGATTACTGAATTCATGCTAAATAAACCTCAACAGAAATTATGAGGAGCAGGGCTTGCATACTAAACATAAGATGGTGCAGTCTTAAGGTTCTTCTGAATGCAGCACTGACATTTTTCTATCTAGCAATGCATTTCTAAGAGAGGAGTGTTCATAAGCAAGACCTCTACAAAATGATAGCATAAAAGTCCTATTGGTCATCCATACTCAGGACAAATTACCCCAGACCTGGACTTTTGCAAGTAACTGCAAAATTTTAAGATGAGAAGAAAGTGTTCTACATTCCTGTGTAGGGAGCAGAAGAATTTACTTCATGAACACAATGACACGGTGCCAGAGAAGGAGTGAAAACACAATTGTGGAAGCAAGGAGGCAATCAACACTAGAAAAGAAAAATCTTGTTAAATCAAAGAGCAAAAAAGAGTGGCTATAAACTGCCCTGAATTCATTCTAAATTAGAAAGAAATTTCCAACAAAAAAAGAAGGCTCTGGTAGAGCAACGGGACAAAT
Organism: Anthoscopus minutus; assembly: GCA_013399455.1. Taxonomy (NCBI): domain Eukaryota; kingdom Metazoa; phylum Chordata; class Aves; order Passeriformes; family Paridae; genus Anthoscopus; species Anthoscopus minutus. Next base: position 13,455 of record VWYI01009755.1, read on the forward strand.
ATTTACAAAATTGTCCCCCTAAGTAATAATTAAAATTTGCAAAACATATGAAAAACATTCTCTAATTTTATTGATTTTCACAAAAAAGGAGAGGAAAAATAGTCTCCCTCTTGACTACCAAAATAGAGAATATATTTTTACAGAATATGCATTTTTATCCTCTTTACTATTTCATGTTTTTCTGTTGTAATAGTGTTATGTCAAGTGTCTATTTAAGAGGGAGAAAAAAAATGCTCAAAATTACGCAACATAAAATTATTTATAGAACACACCTTTTTAATCAACTGTCCATCAACTGAATATCTGCTTAAGAACAGCAACAGCAGTAAAGACAGTTATTGAGGATGCTGCTTCAAACTTTTATATTTATGAGACTCCTTTTGCCATATCAGTTGATACCAGCTGAAACTATTCTTTCAGCTCCAAGAATATTGTGATATTTCTCAGATGAATTACCAAAAGAGAAAAGTACATTACTTTTACAGGTTTTACTGCTTTTTAGGAGCTCATTCTTAGCAATCTGGGTTTGCCATATAATGATGTACCAGAGCTAGTCTTTCTCCTAAAGGTATTCATACCACCATTATTCCCCAACAAAACCCTGAAGAATTACATAGTAGATAAATAAAAAAAGAGTTTTCATGTTTGCTATTCAACTTATATATATATATATANATCTTACAAAAAGCATTATGACTTGGCAGATTTACTTACCTCAGGTAGTAAACTGGTCTCCAATGACCGCAGACTTATCCTATCTCTACAAAAAGAATTTTAGTATGTATATTTCAGCCAACCTTTGCAAAAGCAAACACAATTTATAGTTATAAAGCTTCCCTTGAATGTTTACTATTATATTACAAGTTCTTTCAGACATTCTTTTCTGATATATCTGCAAATATAAAAGGACTTCGGTGTTTCTTTTCTGAACTTTCAAACTGCTATTTCCCAGGAGTTCAATAATAACTTATAAATGGCAACATCGTAAAGGTAGAAGGTAATTTCCCCCAAGAACCAGCTAATTTATGGCTTTCTACACACAAATGACCCTTTCAACTTGGCAGTTGCTTCATTAAATCTTTTACACCTGCTCCTTCCATCTCATGAGGAAAAATAAGTAGAAGGTGCAATTCTCTCACACTGCATTCACTCCTGAAGGTATTGGGGAAAAAAAGGCTACCTTAGTACTTTCTGCCATAAAGTGTAACTAATTCTGTAAATGTGAGTGAAACACAATTGAAAGTAGCATGGCAGATAGATGGATATTACCAGTGGGTCACTGACATGGAGAGGAATATCTGAATTGTTCCCTGGCGAAATGCTACTGGAATTGATTTACACCAGGGATGCATTTGGCATGAAGACTTTGAAAGCACATTTTTGAAAAGAAAGTTCTATTTGCACCGTGGGGTTTCTATTCTCATTTTTTACATTCCTATAAGTCACTTCAAGTAGCACAGAGAATCCATTTCAAAAAATAAAGATGTACAAATATATTTTCAGTTCCTCCCTCACCAAGCCAAAGAAAAAGTTACATTTCATGTGAAACAATACAGTGACATGAAGGAAGATTTGGATTAGAGAAATAGGCACCTTCTAACACATTTCCCTGATTAAACAAGATGAATCAGATAATAAAAATTATTTAAAATAATAATAGGTTTGCTTTTTTAAATTATTCATAATAAAAGTGTGATTTTTTTAAAGATAGTCTGTTAGATTCAAAATGTAAAACTATACATAGATCATTAAAAACACATTAAATACATTTTCTTTAAAGCAAAAACGTACATACTTTACGTTTTGTAAATAAGAATATCAATAGGCTGCTAGAAGAAACTGACTCTAAGAGCTTCATAAACTTTGGCTCTTTGTATGCTGGATTTCTAAAATCATATTTGTTAATATCATCGATCAACTACATATTTTTACAGCATTTTTTACCACATTACCCTTTTCCTATACGTCACACTGCTCTTTTTACAGAAGAGCACCATAATATGTCAGTTTGGCACTGTTTTTACTTAATCTTTTTTATTTTTTATCTGGATTCGAGGGGTTTTTTCCCAATTTATATGTGTCAGCAGGTCTGAGTAGGACATTAGGAGAAAAAAAATTGCTTTTTTTTCCCCAATTAAAAAAGAAAAAGGCCATTAGGGCAGTTGTATGAACTTTAATTTTTTTTTAAAGTTGTTTAGCTGTCTAATCATTATTGTATGCTTTGTTGTAGATTCTTTATCAAACTATTCAGTAATTACAACTCAGAATTAGGATATTCATGATTCCTAGTAGAAAAGTTATGGAAGCCTGTTAGGAACTTTAATTTAGAAGCAGTAGAGGGGAAAAAAATCTAATTTTTTGTATTCAAATAATTAGAATCCTTGGGAAATACATGAGTCAAATACATTTTAAAGTATTTAAAAGCATTGCTGTATCTATCTCAACAAGACACAACTTTTTGTTTAAACATCTGCGCTGCAGATCAAGTATCAGATAAATGGTAAATCTAAAGCAACAGTTTGGAGAGAATTTATTATCCTACTAGCTTTAGTTCAAGGCAAAGCACATGTAAAAACCCTCCAAAAAGTAATCAAAACGATTTCCTCAATCACAGTAAAATTTTACATTAATTGATTATTCTCTTTTAATAATAATAAACTGATTTAAAAGAGTAGGGAAATCTTATTAGTTGTCTCCTTCCATAAAACCTTGTCAAATATATTTTTCCCGTGTCTGTCAGAGCAAAGCCCCTTTCAGAAGTTCTTGTTAGACTCTTGCAGGTTTTATTCAGAGTCCAACCATAACGAGGTTGGAGCAACACAGCTAAGGCTGCCTGCTTATCTACATAACAGCTCCTCTGCTGGAAGCTCCTTCTCTGATCCCAGCACTACCTCCCACACAAGAAAATATGCAGCCTTGGAGGAGGGCAGATGTTGTTTGCAGAGGTCCTTAACAATAATAAAATATAGATAATATCTGCTCTAGACAAATCTGCCTGCAAGAAATATTTCTCAGTCCTGTGGAATGTCTCAGCTCTTGCCATGTGTTCGTGTAGCAGCCACAGCTGGCATCTGGCACGATAAAAAGCACAAGCTCACTGACCATATGAACTCCCTCTGCCAGAAGGTCTGTGGTAAGAGCATTTGGCACAATCCCTGCTCTAAATCAAACCCATTATTTTGAACTTCTGCTGTACAGTTCCAATGGTCTTTATTGAAATATAGTAAAATGTAGCCTTTATGTTCTCCCCCAGATTGTACATTCACAAATTATCCCAAATCCAACTTTGCTTAGGTTACCGTTTTCCCATCAGAAACAAGCCTTTTTCAATAACGTTTCCAGTAACAGTGCTTCTTAAACCTAAACCTGTATTTTTCTCTAAATACAGAAAAATCTAATTAGTCTTAGCAAGCTACATTTCTAGGTTTCTCAGTAACATTGAAAGAAATGATATGGTCTTTCTCAGTCTCAAAGGTTGACTAAGTGCTTAACTTTGGACAGCATGTTTTTTATCTAAGGTAACCACAAATTACATAAATTCCTTTCTTTAAAAAATTCTGCTGGATTTAAAAGAAAACAGAAACATTGTTGCTGGAAAGGAATTTTATTCTCTTTGACTTCTAAAAATTTCCCTTGAAAAGGTTTTCAAATAATGTTACTCTCTTTATAACAGTGAATTACAGTTTAGGAGGAACATGGGTAGACTCAGTTCACTCTTTAAAAGAGTGAACATTTTAAGGGGCAAAAAGGAGTTGAAAATGTTTTATTTTGTTATATATTACCCACCAGATCTCTTCTAGAGAGAGAGTTTATGTCTGCAATGATCAGTAAAAAAAAAAAGGAGCTTTACTTACCGGCCAATGACATTTGTTTTCCCATCTGGCTGGAGACTGCAGAGTTTAGCTACTGAGGTCTGGTGCCTAAACTGGTTGGGAAAAAGAGAAAATATTGTTAGTTGTGATAGGCTTAGGCTGGAACTGATTCACTGTTGAAGCTTGAATGTTAAGAGAAGTGGTGGGAATTATGACAGAGCCACTGCAGATTTTGAAAAGGCAACATTTCAACTACATGAATCAGGTAGTAGTAGAGGCATGGTAGTTCAGGGAATGTACTGCCAAAAACCTGCAGTTTTACAGAATGATAATGTAAAGAAAAATATTTCAACTGGGTAGACTGTGATGAAGTATCTGATAATTAATTGATAAGATCATACATTAAAAAATTATCAACAGAATAACCTCCACCAGAACATGAAAGGCATCAAAATGTGTGATCATCTTGTCAGAAAAATATCTCAATGGACTTTTTCAGAAACCTCTAATGCTTCTAACTTTAGAGACATCTATCACCGCTCAGAAACGCTGTAAGATATACCCCACTGCGATTTTCATTCAAGTCTCATTTTGTGCCCTTAAGGCCCTGAAATCTCATACCAAAGGCCTGTAACAAAAGCAATAGGGCCTGACACAGTCAGGGTTAACAACAGAAAAATAACCTGTTTCAGAAAGAATGTAGGAGGAGAACAAATACACAACTAAATACTGCTTAAAGGATACTTCACAAATTAAAAGAAACTTGAAAATCCCCTGTAAAGTCAGTAAAGACAGAGAAATCAGGTAAGCCTTTTCAGAGATAAGCTTATTGCCATTCTAACCACCATGCAGATTAGACATTATGATTTTATAAATTGCAAAACATATTAAATACCATATAAATACCATATAAAGAATATTCTAGTATTGAAGAGACTGTATTTTCTGACCTAAAAAAATTTCCAGGTTACCAGTTCCAAAGCCCTTATTTTGTTTATTAGGTATTTTTTTCAGTCCAATCAATATAGAGCCCACCCCAGAGCCACTAGAGAAAAGGGACTGTTCTCTGTTGTCCTATTTCTAAAATGACCCTGAGCCAAAGTCCAAAACATACTCCACAGGAGGTCCTTAAACAAAATGAGAATCTTATTTTGTGTAAAGCATAGATGTGAGAACACTACTTCCAGGTGTTGTGGGTTTAGAACTAGCTAAAC
>VWYI01009764.1:0-31879 GCA_013399455.1 Anthoscopus minutus
TGGTTTTGTTCTCAAACCAGTACAGCAGGAGAAAGGCAATTTTATACAGGCTGCAATGATAGATCCTAAAAGAGGGGTTAGAGCAGTCTGGTTTTCACTGGCTTAATGTGGATTCAAAAAGAATCCTAAATCATAGAATACCCTGAGCTGGAAGGGACCCACAAATATCATCAAGGCCAGCTCATGGCCCTGCACAGGACAGACCCAAGAATCACATCACATACCACAGAGTACTGTCCAAATCCTTGCATCTGTCAGGCTTGGTGCTGTGACCACTTCTCTTATTCCAGAGTGTGTTATTTGCTTTTCACTGTGGCTTTTAGGTCGGGGTTTGTATTTCTTAGCTTCTTAAAACTTACCTAACTAAATTAGCTATCCAGCAATGTAAGCATTGATATCTGAACAAGTTTCTTGTGTTCCTGTTATAGTTAATAGAAAACAAGTCCACAGAGTCAGTGAAGCATAGGGTGAGTCATTTAACCAAACATAGGTATCGACTTTAAGATGATATAAATCACCCCCTAGTCTTCATTGATTATCTAGAAACCTAAAGGCAACTTTTAAAAATGCTTCTGCCATCTTACATACATTGTCTCATATGGTAGCTTAATTAGTGTGCTTTGCCTCCCACCTTAGTTTCTTGACTTGTGAAAGTGAGATTGTACAATCAGCCGCCCAATTTGCAAGAGATGAAGATAATGAGTTCATGTTTGTACAGTGCTGAGGAAATATTATATCCAACAAGCTGTGCCTTCATGATATAGTCTTAACCCATACTGATGAAGACATACTGTTTACATGGAGACAGCAAGAGAGCCATAAGCTCTGGTTATGCTGGCAGCCCTTCAGGGTCTCTGCAAGGCTTTCAGCATTAGGTATTTTGTAAATAGGAGCCTTAGGGCAGATATGTTGGAAAACTTGCCTAGAGTAAAGCAAAACGTTAGCAACTGAGCTGGGATAGTGATTTTTTTTGTGTATAACTTCTGTGACAATTGCTAATTGTCAGCTGTAATGTAGCTCTGTTTTCTCATGTTTCCTTTATTTGCTCTTCAAGGAATACAGGTCATTATTATGTCATATTTCTATGCTGGCTATCAAAAGTCTAAGAAAAACCTTCAGATATTTCAGGATGAAAGGAGATATAAATATTATTAATTTTCATTGCAAGTAAACAAACTTTTTTCAAAATGTCTGCAGTGTTCATGTATCTAATGAGTCAGGATGTTTCATAACTCATCAGATTTTCAGCTGATGTTTTATAGCTTTCCTGTGTCAGAAGGAATAACTGATTGTTGTTGTTAAAAGCATGGATCAGTGCAGAATTATTGCTACCCTCTATATATTATACAAATATCCTAAATCTTGGCTGCAGTATTTCCTCAAGGCAGGTGAGTACGATAAATCAGTCACAGTTGAAATCTGTGGTATCAAGACAAAAAAAGTTGCTCATTTATTCTCCTGGCAAAATTCTCAGCAGCAGTTAAATTTCCATATCCTTAGAGGTGGGGGAAGATACTGTAGACATGAGATAATCTCTGAGGTGATAAAGTCAAATGATAAAACTTTACATTATAGCCATGTATATGAAAGATGACTGGATGGCATAATCCTTTTAGAAGAGTAAAACTACCAGCATAGATCTAATCTACTGAGTAGCAGTCTGATTTGCCCTTCTCCCTGAAGTAATCATGCAAATTACAGTTAGAAGGGCTAAACAGCACAACCACATACTGCTCTCATGGAATAAAGGCTATCAGGAAGAATTGCAAGCATATAAGGATTAAAAAAAAAACCAAAAAAAAAAGACCAAATCCAAAGGGAAATGTAAGTCTATTTCTTATCTGAAAAGAACTAATAACAAAAGAACAAGAAAATTTAATATTCAGAATTCAAATACTACTTAAGTGACATCAGGTTATTAAATCTATTATTTTTTAACAAGAGCATTAGAGTCCAATATAGAATAAGAAAAAATACACTAAGGAATTTTTCAGGAAAAAGTTCAACACAACAGTATAATCAGCATTCTATAATGAGTGGTACCCCTCAAAAGTACATACTGGGACCAGTATTAATTAATATATTCACCAGTGACATAGGGAGGGGGGTCAAGTGCACTCTCAGCAAGTTTACAGAGCACCAAGCTGAGGGGTGCAGCAATATTGATTTGAGGGAATGGATTCACCAGGGGGACCTGGACAGCCCTGAGGAGTGGGACCATGCAAACCTCACAATGTTCAAAAAGGCCAAGTGCCAGGTCCTGCACCTGGTTTGGAGCAATCCAGAAAGAGACTGGAGGATGAGGGAATTGAGACCAGCCCTGCAGAGGAGGGCTTGGGGATGCTGATAGATGCAAAATTAGAGATGGACTGGCAAGGTGAACCCACAGACCAGAAAACCAACCATATCCTGGGCTGCATAAAACAAAGCATGGACAACAGGTCAAGAGAGGTAATTCTGCATCTCCATTCTGCTTTTGTGAGAGCCCACCTGGAGTGATGTGTCCAGCTATAGGACCCCCAACATCCTGTTGGAGAAATTTCAGAGGAAGCCATGAAGATTCTCAGAGGGGTGGAATGCTTCTCTGGAAAAGACAGGCTGAGAGAGTTGGGTTTGCCCAGCCTGGAGGAGAGAAGGCTCCAGGGTAGCCTTATTTTGGCCTTTCAGTATACAAAGAGGGCTTGTAAGAAAGATGAAGAGTGATTTTTACCAAGGCCCCCAGTTACAGGGCAAGAGGAAACAGTTTTAAACTGAAGGAGAACAGGTTTAGATTGGACATAAGGAAGAACTTTTTCATAATGAGGATGGCAAGACACTGGAAGAGGTTGTCCAGGAATATTGTGGATATCCCCTCATCACAATGGTTCAAGGTCCTATTTAATGGGGCTTTGAGGACCTTGATCTAGTGAAAGATGTCCCTGACAGGGAAGATTTGAACTAGGTGATCTTTGAAGGTCTCTTCGAATTCAGAGCATTCTGTAAGTCTAACAGTAATTCCTGCTACAAAAAGCATATCCATGTATAACATCAAAAACATCAGTTATCATTACTCCACTATAATTAGGGGAATCTGAGCTAGAAATCAGTCGCTGGCACTGGGTGCCACATGTTACAAATATTTCTGAAAAAATTTGAAGAGTGAAAGAGATACAAAAACACCCCCAAAACAGGATAGCAAGAATGTGGTAAGCCTGACCTATGAAAGAATCAGAAAAAAGTGAGGTTATGGGAAAGTATACACCATCCACAAATATGCAAAAAACTTGTATTTCATGTTCTCTGTGAAAGAACAGGAGGAAATCAGCAATAATTTGTAGGAAGAATGACTTTAGCTACTGAATGGCATGTCTGAGGATGGTGACATAGAGTGACAAAGCTGCTGTCTCGATCACTGGATGTCTCTAAAAATGCATCAGACAAGATCAGAATATCTAAACAAGAAGATTGTCTGAACAGTCACTCAAAGAGCCAGCAGTTACAGCTCTGTACCCCAAATACATTCTCACTGTTTTTGTGCAGAGAGAGCAGAGAGGGCAAGAGCTAACAGATGGGCTCTGCTCATGAAAAGCTATAACTGGATCCCATACAGATTATCTGAGTTATACAAATGGATCATTTAGAAAACTCTCTTATTGCCCTGTTCATAGGGGAGCTAATGTGGAGGTTGTCAGAGACAGCCTCATTATATGAAAGGCACTAACAGAGGAGGTTGGATTAGCCTTTGTTGGAGCATCCCTTCAGTTGCTATCCAGACACTTTTTGTATCACACATGGAACAACAAAATATCATGAGTACGTTCTGTCTGTAGGTAGGAGTAATTGACTGAAGTAGTTTGCTCACTCAGACTTTTGTAAAGACAGGTTTTCACAGACATTAGTGTAACTCTGACAAACAGTTGACATTAATTTCCAGTGGAAGACGAAATTTTTTATGGGAATATATTTATCTTGTTTCAATTAATGGTCCCTGGAGAAGCTATATCTTCAGCTAGTATTTCAGCCCCTGCTTTTCCTCCAAGCACTCTGCTCCACCTCAGAGTCGGTGTCTGACTCCTTGCATCTCCTTGAAAACTTCTGCAAGTTGCAATCTGTTATTAGACTGCCCTGCCTGGTGCAGCATCCTCCTCACCAGAGCCCATTCCTGCTCACCTCTGCCTCAATCCACCTCTCTTTCAGGTCACTTCCCTGCCTTTAAGCACAAACAAACATAAAGCACAGCAATCCTTCCCTCACTGTCTCCCAGCCTCCAGGAACCAGGGATGCAGAAGTGGCTAATTGAGCATGGCATCTTGCTGGACTTGAACGGCGTTGAGGAAAAGCAAGTGTGATTCAGCTGAAGGCTGTGTGGGCATGTCAGCAGTTACAAAACCCCAGCTGGACAGCACAGGAGTGTGAAATGACGCTTCTTTAAAAACTGAAGCCCTTGAGGTTTAGCAACACATTTATTAAATTCACTAGTGCCCAGAAGTTATTTTGGTTTCAAGCTTTTGACCAGAATGAGGTCGCTCGACATTTGCTTCCCTGCGAAAGGAATTTGTTAATCTTGAAATATTTATGCTGAGCTTTAACAGTGTTGCTTCTTTAGGGGCTGCTTCTTTTGTGACACGTTTTTCTGTACTTTACTTCTATGAGGCAGATGCATCAGGAGACTCCAGCTGTGGATCTGGCTTTTTGTACAGGAGAACACACGGGACCAAACCCAAATTCTCTGCCTCTCACATACCTACAGAAGGCTGCTCCCAATTTTCCACCCATAATTTCTTCTACCTAAAACCATGAATAAAATCTCTTTGCATGTATTTCCTGGTACACTGTATATTATTTTAAATGCCTTAAAGAATGTAAGGAAATGCAAAAAAAAAACCTGTGACTACTTTCTAATGTGCTTTCACCTGAAACAGAGAACATCTCCACTGAGAAAAAGACCCTTCAAACTTAAAAATAAAACAAAAAAAATATTACCAAATGGATAGATATGAATTTGAAGAAGTAGGAAACAGATTAGGTGCAATAAAATCCTGCCTCATTTCTTTAGCAGAGGATAGAAAAAAATAGTACTGAGATCAGTGACAGCTGCTTGAGGAAGCTGGTGACATATTTTGGATGTGTGGAAATAGACAATGCAAAAACCTGCGGTAGACAGGTTTTATGAATAAAAAGAAGCATCAGATTCCACTTTTGACACATAACTTCTAAAGTTCTATGAGTTTGTGTCTCTCAAAGAGGCCAAAATAGAAAGTCATGCTGACAGGTCTCAAATGGTTAATTTGAAAAACTGCTTCAAATCTATTTATTGAGGTATGAGATCCCTATCAGACCCAGATATGCCTTTAATAAAGTATTTATTGCTTTTCTTTTCAAGACCAGTGCAGCAGCTTCATAAGTTTTCAGTCCTGGATGAGGAATTCAGAATGCTTTACACTAATTAATTTAGCTTCCGTTTTGCCTAAAGTAATAAATATAGTAAAATATACTGGACAAGAGATATGTTCTAAGTTCCACCATGGTTTTGTGACTTGAAGTTACAATTTTCAAGGCCTGGGTAAGGTTTAATCACCAAGTGAGGCCTTATCATACAAACTCAACAGTACGACAGTTGCAGATCTCAGATGGAAGCTTTTAAAAGGTGCTTTAATTCAGATGAAAAGAATGATTTCCCTAATCAAGAGAGACTGTAGGCCTTTCTCCTAACATAATCATCATCAGCTGCCAGATCAAGATGCACTTTCCTGGAACAGTGTTTCCTCCCTCCAGGTGTTGTTAGGTGAAGATCAGAGAAGAACATCCCTAAGAAGCAGCTCCTCATTGCCTGACTGCTCGTTCTGCATTAGCCCTCAGTAACAGGATCTCCTCTCCTGTTTGGAGGTACACAGCCATAAAGCAAAAAAATACAGCTTTCATCTCAGAACTGAAACTCCTCATGACAAAATCAGTGACTCCAAACTAGTTCAGACCCTAGGGGTGAATTCTTGGCCTAAATAAAATCGACTAAAATTTATTCCATGACTTGCAGCCTCTTGAAGCAACAGGAGACGTTCCATGGATTTTAGTGGGCTATGAGTAAATGGAGAACACAAGCCTTATTAGCTAGATAAAATACGTAAGTGCTGAATAGGAAGACAGCCTGCCTGTCTCAGCCAGGTGTCTTAGAGCAGCTACACACATGGAGGAGTGCTCAGCATAGCTGTCCAAAGCTCTTCCAGTAAATTTTATGGAAGGGACAAGGTAGAAGTTAAAGTGTTCTGAGGCAGGAAACAAAATGGGGCTGCTTTCTGCAGAGAAGAGAAAGGAAAATGTTTTGCTGATTAAAACTGATGACAGACAAAGCAGCTGAGTACTTACTGAGAGATTACTCCTTTAGGAAATGGTCTGCTTTCTCTATATGTGCCATTTGATCCTCTGTCCACTGTTTCCATGACTGGTATAAGAATGTGATTGTTGAAAAACATTTCTTACCACCCTGATGTGGTCCAGAGGCAGATTATGCTTGTGAAAGCTCTGCACCAAACCCTGTCAGAGGCCTTTACAATCTCATGGTAATTAAACCTGCCGCAGGGGTGTGGGAATCAGGGACACAGGGAATGTTTCTCTGCCTGTCCTGGGAGTTCCTGACCCCCAGGAAAACACTGTTTTTAACCTCTGTCCATGGAGAAAGCTTCCAAAGCTTTGGGATGGGTTGGAAACAACCAGTTTGTGAAGCAGATAGTAGTGTAGTTAGTTTGTCGCTTAGTGAAAAATGCATATTTGGGTTTTATATGATATGGATTTAAGTGAGGATTCAAGATGGAGAATTCTGGGCATTGTCTCGTTTTCCCTTCTCCTTCTTCACTTACTCCATCTTCTGCAGGGTTGAGAGCATAACCTTATTGGATAAAAGAGCCCTCAATGCAGATGTTGTGTGAACAGACAAATAATTAATTATTGGTAGCAGAATAATAACAGTAGACATTTAAAGTACGTGGTGTCAAGTAATCAGTTTGCTTATCTTGTATAAATTCAGACATTTTGAGCCTCTCAGAATGGGATGGATGCTGGGATGTTTTCCAAGAGTGCAGAGCCTGTGTTATCCTAGGCTCAAAACAGATGATAAGAGACAATGAACAACCTTTAAGACCTAACAGCGAGGCCCCTCTGCTTCATTTGTGGGTGCGACACAGCCCAGCAGGGCTTGCTCACTTCAGCACCCCTGTGGTGATGAACACACAGGGAAATTTCCTATGCTCAGCTCCAGCTACTCCTCTGCCATTGCCAGTGAGCTACTGCCAAAGGCCACTCTCACCTGCTCCTGTGACCTGGAAGCTGCTCCAGGGTTCTGCTGTCTGCACAGGGTCAGCAGCATGTGGTAAATGTGGTGTGAATGAGGTGTAAGTGTATGGTAAATGTGATTTTAACTGCCTGGTAAATGTATGGTAAGTGTGCACACGTTTAATATTAATAGGGCACACAGGGCATATACCTTCTCAGCACAAATCCAGAGCTCACCAGGCAACATTTTTCTTGCCCAGGTTAACTGGAGAACATGTCAGTGTTCTCCAGGCAGTAAGCAGCCAAAAACATAGAGGAAAAATGGCTGAAAAAAAGAATTGCTTCACTAGGAACTCAGGCTGCTTTGGCATCTTGCACAGCTTGGACATCCAGACTGAAAAATGCAATGTTTTTTGCCTTGATTTTGGGAAAAGAACAAGTAGAGAATATAGTTTTTTCACTAAATTTACCTCTGAGTACCTGTCATTCCCACTTCTGTTTTCACCACCATCACCTTGATGTCCTCATCTCTCTGGGGAACATTCTCACCTGAGGTCTTCTCTACATTTGTCCATAGGGCACTGAATATCCCACAGCCCAGATTTCTCTTAGACTGAGCATTCATTCAACACGCATAATTAATCTTGTTATGCCTGTGATTTCTCAAGTGAATCTAAAATTTTCAGGTTTATAGTAAACAAAAAAACCCACAAACAAACAAACAACAAAATACACACACACACACAAAAAATCCACAACTTTTCATTCCTCAGAGCTCAAAAAATGATTGCTCCTGGAGTAACATTCTACTGAGAAGGCTGAGAACTTAGAAAAGGCCAGGGGATCACAAGTAATTGTGTTACAGCTATTTAATGAGCTCCCAGTCACCTGCCAAATCAAAGTAAATTTTATATTTATTTTCATATGCTATCCCACCTACTGTGTGAAATACATTCTCTGAAATCACTATTTGACTTGTTAAGTAGTTAGACCACTTGCAGATAGCTGTTAATACTCTGAGGATGTTTATTTACAATCAGGTCTCTCTTCATTTAAAATGAATATATGAAAAGCAATAGCAAAACATTGCCAGATGATTCACATTGTTTCTCTCTGCTTTTCATGAAGGCCTTGGTGAATAACTGAGCAAATTATCAGTAAATTTCCCATAAGAATTTGAAATTAACTTGTTTCATCTGTGCTTATGCAAGTTTTACTCCCCTTTCTGAAATATGCAAGTAATTGCTTTTTATTTTCCAAGGAAAGTGAATTTAGAGATGCTGTTTTTACATGACAGTATTTGTGCTGGCAATGATTGTGTACATGCAGGAGCAGCGTGAGAAAGAAATGTGATTTTCCTGAGACAGCAGCACAGCTCAGCCTTTGAATACCCCAAATCAGTCTGTAAAGTTAAATATCAGTTAAAATAGTCATTAATCAGGCTATCGTAGCAAGTTCATTGGAGAAAGTGAGAATCTGTCTTTCTGTATTCAAAACCCAGAAAATAAGTCACTGAATTAACATATTATTCATGTGCACTTCTCTTCAGATCTAATTGCTGCCCTCTTTATATGTCTTTTTTATGCAGGAGAGTCTAATGACTATGAATAGATAATGGGCTCTTGGAGGAATGATTGCATGGTTTCAGATTTGACTTCCTTGAGTATAGAAAGAGGTGGCAGATTAAACTTTATGTGCTGTCACACTGTGTGGGACAACACTTTAATGACATTTTCTCAGGCACTGGTATCAAAGGCATGGAGCGTTTGGGAAAGAAAATTGCTTTGCAATATGAATTCATGTAAAGTGCAGTGGCATTTATGAGGAGCAAGTCAGATCCCATCCAATATCACATTTCCTTGATCTGTGGTGAGAGAGGCGCTATAGTTTGACTATGAAGGAGCTGTGCCCAGCTTACAGGTGAGCTATGTGCCACCTTTCTGCTCCTCTCACCCTTTCTCACTAAGTCACATGGCCTGACAGGTCCCTGGAAGTTTGTTTGCCTTGCTGAATTCCCTGGACAGCAGTTTACACATCCATACTAAAAAAACAAATTAAAAAACCCGAGACAGACAAAGTAATTCTAGAAGAATATTACTGCTCAGGGAATGCCATTACAATTTTGTCTTTATGAAATTACTGACCTACATAATTTATACTGAGAAGTGTGAGTGATATTCCAGATGACCTATCTCTTATTAGATCCCAGCAATGGAGCTTGGCATCTTTTTAAAATGATGCATTAGTATGTGTCACATTCAGACAGCTGTCTGAAATTACTAGCTGTGATTAATATAATTAATTACATATCATTATGTGTGCCCAAATTTTGGTAGGACCCTTTCAGAGAGTGAGATAATTTGATGTATATTACCTGGAAAATATCCAGACAGTTTATATCTAAAATGATTAGGAAGTAATAAGACACATTTCCTGCTTTCACAAATAATTCTGTAATGAGGTTGTAGAAAAACAATGAAGTTTACAAGTAATAAATCAAAGCAGTATTAAAGCTGTTGATAATTGCACTGCAAATAGAAGCAGGAAACATTTTCTGGAAAAGAGTTTTTGTCAAGACTAAGCAACACAGCTTTGAGGACTGACTCTATTCACTAACTGAGGGGACAGATTGGTGAAAGGAAGAGATGATCCTTTGGTGGAGATGACACAATATTGCTCATCAGTGCTTTTACTTCTTAAAATGGCTTTTTGTTTCAAAAGTGAATAAGCAACCTGAAAAGGCTAACTAAACCCAAATCAAAATTATACCTTTTCCTTGTCAGCAGTCTTCACTTTGTGACACAAAAAGGAAACAAAGAGTAAGTTTGCTCAAAAAAATCCAATCCGCTCCAAACCCATATATTACTAATATATTTTCTTTCTCAAAAAAGTAAAAAATTACTTCTCTCTTCCCCCTTTTTCTAATGTTCAGGTAAGCAACAAAAATTTTCTTTTCTCTGCTTTAACCATGACCCCAATAGAAATTTCTTACACTTTGACACAAAGTGTAAGATGCATTTTATGCTCTAGTAAGAAATATTTCAGACAGAGCAATGATTTCTCCAGCATATTAAATTTTCACCAGTCTCTGCTGTGCTGCGCTGCAAGCACACAGTGTAACCTGTCTGTGAAAAGGTGCAGGCAAGTTATGAAGGGATTATTAAGTAAACAAAAGCAGGAGATGCACAAAGGTTATGCTGTTCCTATGAGCAGTGTACTGATGGCATACACTTTAATGTTAATAATTATATGGTGACAGAAATAGGGCAAAATACACAACTTTTTCACAGTCACATTCATGCCATGAAACAATGAACCAATGCCTCCCCTTGTGCTGCCCCAGATGACATGTCCACACTGTGCAGGACTGTAGAACAAGGTTCTGGCCCAGGCCTGAAACCTATTTACAACCTCATGTGCCTACTGACAGCTCCAATGCTTTATAGCTGGTGGGGATCTCAAGAAAGTAGTGGGCATGAATCTGTGTGCATGTGTGTAACACAGTGTAGAATTAAGAGAATGATGACATTTAAAGAAAGAACAGAAAAAGTTATCCTTTGGAAAGATGCAACTAGCGAGATAAAACTATTTGTTACAGACTGGAAAGCTGAGAATATTGCCATTACCTAAACGACCTTATAACTTCCTCCTGCAAACCCTTTCTGTGCTCAGCCCAGCTGCAAAAAGCCTCTCTGAGGGTTGTTGTGCTGGCACACAGACACACAAAATCTCTGCAATATTTTAGCACCTTCACTAAAGATAAATCAGCATGCAGGTATAAGGACATTTGCCACATGTATCAAGTTGTTCTAAGTCTTTACTTGGGAATTTTGTTGACTCCATCGAAGTTCACAGAAGATATAAATGTGGCAACAAATGAGTTCAGATAAGGATGTGTAGGATGAACTTGCAAAGTCCTTTACAAGAATGTGGATCCTTTTCTTACCTCCCCACACATAACCACTAAATATTCTCAACCTGTTAGTATTATCTAAACCAAGAATGGCATCTGCTATTGCTGTTTTATACAAAATGTTCTTCTAAACCTTTAGTGTGTTTTGGCCCTGCTGCTTGCCACTGCTAAGGCAGAAAGCAAGGAAAGATTTGTTGAGGCTTATGAAGTTCCAGTGTGGTGAGTTGTGCTATCACTGAATGCTGAGACTAATAATTCTGATTTGCAGTTGCTTACTGTGTGCTAAGGACATTATTTCATTGCATAATTGAAATCATGTGCATTTCGTTGCACAATTGAGGTTCTTTGGGGTCAGATTATCTGACGGAATATCCTGTCTCCAGCAAGGATCAGCAAGTGGATAAAAAGGAAGGAGCAGAAGAAAAAAGCTGGCACTCAGTGATTTCTCTCCAGGGTGTTTTCCTAGTCTCCAAATAACTTTTAACTCACAGATTTCTTGGAAAGTTGCCTTTGCTGTTGACAGCCTCCATTAGATCTGGACTCCATGAAGTTGCCCAGACACTGCATCTTAACTTCTGGCACCTACAGCATGCTGAGAGAAGGAGTTCCCTGTTCCCACTGGGTTCTCGCCAAGAGCTTGTTCTCACAGCCCAAGCAGTTCTTTTCCTTCTCATTGTCATCTAGCAGCTCAAACTTCAAATAAGCTACAATTCTAAAGAAAGGAAAACAATTTCCAGATGATCAGTAACCCATGTTTTGAAAACCAGAGTGCCCAGAATTTTTTTCCGTCTCTTCCTAGTTGACCTACACATCTCTTCTGGCTGTGAGACACTTGATTTTTATTTTCCCGAGGATGACAGACCCGTTTCCTAAAGCAGGCTGCCAAAATCTGTCAACTCATTTGTCCTTCTGCCAAATCTCACCGGGAGTAGTCTCCTTCCTGCTCTTCCAGAAAGGACCAACTCCATCTTCACTGCTCTCCCACACTGAACTTGAGAGAAAGGGTGAAGGCACCAAGCAAGGTTGGTTCATCCCAAACTGGGGCCACAGTTACCAGTGGAACTGGTTAGCTGCTCCCAGCTGCCCCATATGCAGACAGATGCTTTCTTCTGACGCCTGCAGCCAGATCTTTGCTGGTTGTTTTATCTGTCAGAAGAGTTAAGACCTCCATCACAGACTAAATGTCAGCAGAACAACTGATTTTAGAGATGCTTTTTCACTGTTTTCTGCTTCTAAATTTGTATTATGATGAATGTTTAAGTGAAAATTACTTTTTCATCCTTTGATAAAAATTAAACTGTGAACTTCCTGTGAATGAAAAACAATGTAGCGATTGAAAATAATTTTAACAGATGACTCATAAAGCTACATTGGTTTTTGCATCAGCAAATAAAAATTGGTCAGGATAGATGGAAAAAAGTACACTGAAGTTTAACTACCAAATGCATCTTCCAAGCTCTCGTTACCAAACCCTTTTCAAATGAAGCCTTTTTCATCATAAATCACCCAGCTATGCTTTGCATTTTCAGATTTTTCTTTTAATTAAAAAGCAGAATAAAAATGGAAGAAGCACTCTTAGTGACATATTTCAAGAACAAAGGGCTCTCCAAAATGCAAACAATTAGAGAAGTCTAAGTTATGTATGCATTCACACAAAGGGAAAAAATCCCCCCAAAAACAGTGAAGGAGGAATTATTGTGCCAAGTGAAGGTTTTCCCAGCTTTTACTTATTCAGTGTTTCTCCCTTGTGGTCTTCTGTTGAAACTCTTGTAATTCTTCAGCAGCCTTTTAACTTAGAGGCTCTTTTTCCCATAGGACTCTAAACATTGCCAAATTGGACCAAAACAACCCATTAATGTGGTCAGCTATTGTCTATGTTCTTGTGCTAAGACATGCCAGTACTGACTGCTTGAGGTGAATATTGAGTGGGTGAGGGTGATTTAAAGGCTGTCCAGAATACTGGAGTATTACCTATTTTCTCTTTTAAGAATATTTTTCCCATTCTCTACTATTTGGGACAGACATCTTTTCTTTCACAATCTGTTCTCTTAACTTTTTGTTCTCCATCATTAAATTATTTTCATCCTAGTCATCCCAGGGAGAAGGGGATGTACCATCTTTACAAGCTGAGAAGGAAGTTAAAGGACATGTGGAAAACACAGACATAAGGAAGTTAAATTATTTGTTCAGGATTGTGTCAAGGACAGATAGAAGAATATCTAATGAGGTCCAAATTTTGAATTTGTTTTTCCATTAACTAATTGATTTGAAACAATAAGAGCAGCTGTTTTATCTCAACCAAATGAAGCAACACGATGGAGTCAGATATTTTATTCAGCTAACACAGGCCCCCAGTGACTGACCAAAGAGCCATGTAGAAATGGCTGAGAGTAAATGCTGCTTATCACAGGGCAATTTTAGCCAAAGAGATCTGAACATTCTCTGTTCACAGAGCTTGCACATTTACTTTTCTCCTGAGCCCAGATTACTGAGCAGGACTCACACTGCTGCTGCCATCGCTCATCTCCTGAATAAAGCTTGGTGCTTATGGCATTGATCCAGCAACTTCCCAGACAAAGTCTCTCCTTAGCAAAGAGCATTGATTGCACATTTCCCACATACTTAACCACCAGGATGTATCAAATGGATCATCATGCTGCCAAGCCCCTGTTGAAGCTGGGTCACTGTGCCAGACCACAGGAGGTGGATAACTGCTGAGTGGGTGTTGGGGTCACGTCCCTCTTTCAAGGACTATTTGTGCTGTTCACATTGGACAGCTGCTGGTTGTCTCACCATCACCACTATTCTACAGCCTGCTAAGCAGTGTATTTCCTGAGGATCTGAATCCCTGGGTATTGCACGCTAGAAGCCTCCCAATGAGATCAAGTGAGCCCTTCTTAGGAGTTAGGATTGCAGTGAGTACTTCTCCCACCTCTATACTGAGCACAGAGTATACTCAACACTATTCCTCTGTGTTTTCTCTGTAGTCAAGTGTTCTTTGGTGTTACTGCACTGTCTTTTTGAGAGGTTTCCTACTGGTGGGTTGATAGGAAGTGAGAGGGGATTACCTGGCAGATGGCAGCAACACAGTGCTATGAACACAAGAGCTATGAAAGCTATCCTGCTTCTGACCTGCTGCAGTGTGGACATCTGGCTCTGTGCCTGTAGGAATGTTCATCCAACAGGTAAGGCTGTCCCAGAGATCTTGGCATGGCTGTACCTGCAGAGTTCCTCTGCATTCAGCCTGGACCCACCCTTCCCTGCCTCTGTCTTAATGTCACAGCTGTCAATGGGAACTTCCCAGACAACAGTCTAATGATTTCCCACTGCCTCTGGGCTGTCTGTATCTGTGGGGACAACATTCACCTCTACAGGGGGCAACTGTAAAGTGGTTGGCAAATTGCCCTTGCTTGGTGCCTGTAGCACCTCTGAAGTTCCCAGATGTGACAAAAGAAATTAGACCTTGTGCTGGTTTGACCTGGGTTGGTATTGGAGAGGAAAGAAAGGAAAGACATCCCCGGAAAATGTTCTCCTGAAAGAGGCTCTTGGGAATTTCAGAGAGAGCCAATGGCTGTCCAGTTCTGAGAACTGACAGCTTTATAAGCAATTCAGCGTTGAGNGCTGTTTTGTGAAGATGCAAGCCACAGAGAACTGTTCTTGTGGACATATCTCCAGAGTGTTGAAAAAGAAGACTCCTTGCCCTATGTGAGATAGAGAAAGATTGTTGTAGAAGTGATAACTGATTTTTAAAATCCCAGATTCCGTTTTTGTGTTGTCAGGTTGGGAAAGAGATGAGTGGGTGGGGGAGGGAAGTGTTCTGGAGGTTTCATTTGGACTTTTTCCTTTTCATTTCCTTTTTAGTTTGTTTTGTTAATAAATTTCCCTTATAGTCTTAAGTTTAAGCCTGCATTTTCCTTTCCTCTAAAATCATATCTCACAACAGAATATAAGTAGGCTAGTGGGTTTTGGCTAGCTCTAAACCCACAACAGACCTGGAAAGTGAAAGGCTGGAGCCAGACTCAGAATTGGGACTTCAGAAGAACTTGCAGGATCAATCCAGGTTGGCTTCAGGAGATGAGGATGGGAGATTTATAGTCAGGATAGTTGTTGGCTCTGGGAATCAGGCCAATCTCATTACCTTGCACAGTCAAAGATGAACTCACAGAGTACAGACCTTGCACTGCAAACCACTTATTCAGCTCTCCTGTACTAATTACATTAGTACTGGTTTCCCTTTCAGCCTAAGCAATTGCTGGTCCTGCCTCTCATGGCACCTCTCCTCCCACAGGAGCCTTGCTGTTTAGTGACCTGATCCCTGTTAACAGCCACTGTGATCACACCAGCAAGGCAGGTGTTCTGTTTTGGTGGTGGATGAAGTTATTTCCATATACAATTGATAAAGGGCTCTGGGATGAATGACAAAACACTACATTTGATTACTGAGGTCAATCTCTGAACTGTTTTTTCAGGTTCCATAAGAGCTTCTTGTCATAAAGGGCTTGAAAAACTCAATCAGCTAAATAATCTATTCCACATCGAGAGGCTTGCACCAGTTCAGCTCACTCCTGCTAACAATGCTCTGGATCAGAACATGGGAAAAGTCTCATAAAATGGTTTTTTCCTATCAACTGCTGTTACAAAGAAAGCTTTTTTTTCAGCTGCCTGCTACATCCCTTTCTCTATTCCCTGAATAGCCTTGTTCAGCTTCCAAGTCACAACATGACCAAACTGAGAAACTGCTTTCTTTGCTTTCCCCACAGCCTCAGGAATTAAGGCCCACACAGAAAACAAATGCATGAGCACACAAACATCTTTAGGCACACACATGAATTCATCTTTTTAGAGAAAGGCTTGTACACAATTATTTTGTTGAACTAGGCTCAGTACCATGAAAATTATCTTTTGAATTAGGATTTAGAAATCACCACGTTATTGGTTTTATTTTAATTACCGGCACATGTATCTGAAATAATTTTTGTCAGAGACCCACAAGGGCCATTTTAATGATAGCTGAGCAAGAGAAATACAAAGCTTTCCAAGGAAAAACAAATGTTAGGCAGATTGTCCTCAACACAGGAAATACCCTCTTAGTCATGTAACATTCATGTTTCTTGGGTTCTCTGGCATCCAACTGCTGGTACGTGCTTAGAGTGGGATGGAATTGGTTCAAGTCTCTGCCATGCACACAGCCCAGCTGCAGGATACACACACCTGTCACAGGTTAAAAACAGCACAGTATTCCCACTCTTCTAAGGGCTTAGAACTAGACATTAGGGCTTAGCTAGCAGTTGACAGCTGCTTTGGAATGAAATTGGAGTGCTGTCTCTGTAAGATAGAGCTCTAGACTTCAATGTTTATTCATTACCAATAAACATTGAAAATTATTTAATGTGGTGGTTAAAACCTCCCTGCAACTTAAAATGAGCATGCAAGGTTTCTTTATGGTCTGAGGAAAGAAAATCTTGTTCCATTGATGTCTTTAGATCAAGGATTTCTGCCACTCTCCCAAGGACAGATAAGCACACACAGTCTACTATTAAAGCGTCTCAGCTTTGTTTTGTAATAAATATTGTAATAAAAATTCTATT
The DNA here is from genome assembly GCA_013399455.1 of Anthoscopus minutus. Classification (NCBI taxonomy): domain Eukaryota; kingdom Metazoa; phylum Chordata; class Aves; order Passeriformes; family Paridae; genus Anthoscopus; species Anthoscopus minutus. The sequence goes on from VWYI01009764.1 coordinate 16,747, forward strand.
TCAGACGAGGCATTTGCTAAGCAAGGGTGAGGAACATTGATCTGAGCTACTTACCTAATCAATACTTCTTTTGCCTATCTGGAAACTTTTGATGCTCCCAACTCCAGCCCCATTTCACCAATTACAGTAAGAAAGGTTAAGCTTGGATTATTTTTATAAGCACCCCGATTAAGAAAAAATATTTTTTGCCTTTTTCAGTGCTTACAAAGTTCATAAAGCAACCATCTAAGTAACATATTTGCATCTGAAAACTGCTTTTCTTCTTGATGGCTCAGTAAAACAGCATGTTTGTAATGCAGATAACACATTAATTACTTTAGGAACTGACAGCATATTCCTGCATATTTTGCAAAACTGTGAAGTATGTTGTGCTGAATAGAAAGAAGCAATGTTTTAATGTGTTTCCACTACAGAGTGCTGGATCAGGAAGAAGCAAAGGAGACCTTCAGACAATGGGAAGAAACAAAAACGTCACAGGACTTAGCAATCTTGGGAGTATCAATGACCCAAAGAGTAGCTGCCCAGTGAAGGGCAGTGGAGAACCCCAGAGTGATGCACTGGGGGAGTCCCTGAACCAAGAGAAACTCAAGAGGAGAGTGGAGAGACTGACCAGGAGCCCAGAGCTCAGCACCAGGAGACCCATGCAGGGCTAGGAGTGACAGTGGTCAAACTGCTCTCCCCATAAAAGAATCCCTTAGGAAGTGCTGGAACCAGGAGCTCTGCAGCACCTGGCAGGCAAGAAGGGCACTGCAGCTCTGCCAGCTCTGCCAGGGAGGGATGGTCTCCAGAGGCAGGAGTCCCTGTCCTCTCTCAGCTCTGCACCCACCACAACTGATGCAGCTGCACAGACAGAGCTCAGAGGGAACATGCTGCCGTGCCAGTGCCAGCAGGAAGAGCCTGAAAAAATTTCTCAGCCTGTCAGTGGCTGAGGTGTTCCCAAGGGAAAAAGCCGCTGGGAAAGTTCTCTTTCAAGGACTGTTTTTTGTACATAGATTCAGGTTCTCAAAATCAACGGAACAGATGTCCTGAACGTGTTTTTGATCTTGTTCCACCAGTGGGATCAGAGAGGTGGTTCCTTTGGTCAATCATGTTAACCTGTATTGGAACACTTCATAATAAGGGCTATAAAACCCAAATAAAGGTTTCTCTCTCTGCCTCAGGAGCTTTTGCCTCAAGGAAGAACCTCTCCACATGCCCAGAGCTCCTTTCTGTGTCGCACATCACAGCGACAGCCAGCAGATCCCTTCCTGGCTCTGAGCCTGGTGTCACCAGCAGAATTTGGGGTTTTTCATCATGGGTCTATCTACGTGACACCACTGGAACAGATGTGGTACACCAAGGAGGGAAAAGGAACTTAGTGCAAAAATGAGCAGGGCTGTTGAAAAGAGCTTGAATCTGGATTTGAAGGGGAAAAGAGATATTAGGTTCACTAGAGATAAACCTCACTAGTGGGTGGCACAAAAATGTTTGAGGGATGGTGTGAGAGTGAGGACCTTCAGGCTGCTCCAGGCTGTGCCGAGCACACTGGAGCCCATCTGAAATATCCCTGTAAGAACGTGCACAGCCCCTCAGCCATGGGCCCAGGGGATGGAAATCCAGTGACAGCAAACACATAAGGATGATTCATGTTCTCAATTCAGGCTATTTGCAAGAAAGTAAAGATGCTGCATTTTGATAAGGGCTCTCTGAATAAGAAGTTGGGATTTAGCTGTCAAGGGGATGTCATGAATTTATGTCATATTTCAGCCCCGTGATATTTACTGTGGCCATGACTCCAGCCTGCTGCACTGAGGTACAACCCAACCACTGCACTGCCTTGGTTATGTCTCAGTGTCCACAGTGGTTTCAAACCAACAGTGGAACAGGATGAGGTTTGGAAGGGTGAGGAGAGTATGAGATCTCATTCTTCACTCATATCAGTGAACTGTAGATAAAGCTGGTGAATTCACCACAATGCATGGCCAAATCTAACCAACAAGATAAAGCATAGCAGACAGATTCCCTTTATTTTTCAAATATATACTTGGATTTCAAGCCTTTAAATTTTCCAGGTTTCATAAAACTGACTAGTTCAAGCTTCTGTTGGCAGTGTATTTTTCTAGGCTGCTGTAGATGGCAATTATCTTTTTTCGAATTTCCTCTTAAGCCTTTTTTCTTTCAAAGCTCATTTTAGTACTATTGAGAAACAAACAATGAATTTACAATAGAGAGTTTTAAATAAAAAAGAAGATAACTATCTAGCTCTTCCAGGTCAAAATGGACAGTCAAATAATATCACTGTGATGCTATTGTTTTAAACTTTAGATAAATTTTAAATGCATGCTTAGTGAAAAACATTAAGACAGGCATTCCTGAAAAGGGAAGAATTAAAGAGTTTGAAATTTTATTTCATTATAATTAAAAAAATCCATCCTTATTTGAGTGGGAAGGAGAAAATATTAATATTTTATGACTTAACTTCCTAAAAAGAAATTAAATATTCTGAGTGCTCTAATACTTCAAATAAAACTGCCTTTGCTCAAATATTTTGTGCTTTACAGTGGATAGGGAATATCCATATCTGTCTTACTGTAAGTTTTGTCATAAGCTATATTTCAGTGCTATTACTATAAAGCCTATAATTTGCCTTCAGAAAAACTGAAGGTAACCTGAATCATAGCAAAAAAGGAAACAAAGCAAAAATGTTACAGCTGTAAACTGAACATGGACAAACAGCCACTGGTCAGTTTCCCTTAGGATATGTACTCTCCAAAATGAAGAGCGATTCCCCAAATGTGTATTTACACAAGGTCTAATTTTACTAAAAATCTAGGATCATTTGTACTGAAGTTTGAAGGAAAATAGAAGACCCATTCCAGAGGATTTGAAATGATTCTGACATTTATTTTTCATCTGAGGCAGAGTCTAAATCTGCTTCTTCTAAATTTTGTGTTTAGAACTAATAAAAATGTTTTCTTCAAAAAAACCTGAAATTCTTTGCTCCAAATTTCTTCTGTTTAATTAATTACATATATAGATTTGTAATAAGTTACTTTTAGGTGAAAGAAAGAAATTAAAACTATTCTATGCTGAAAGAATCAGGACAGAGCATTAAAGGTTAGGAAAATGCATTCATTTGTGAGTCAGGGAATTTCTCCACAAAAATCTATTTCTGTAAAATACTTGTATTTTACTTCTGTAAAATACTACAAGACAGCCATTTTCTAGTGGTAGGTTGCTTCTGCTGATAATATCCAAACTGGCTGCAGTTCCTGTGTGTGATGAACTACTTGCTCAGTTTGCTTATCTCCTTTGTACTCTCAGCACTCTTTGCAACACATAGCTTGTCAGAATGATTCAGAAAGCGTCTCCTTCCCACCTTATACTTAAAAGCCCAGCATAAAAATACCCATTAAAATCCAAATAGTATTAATCTCTCGCTTCTGTTCTGAATCCTAAAAGATGAAAAGAGGAAAGATGTAATTTACCCATCGTCTTGCTTCAACTTAAGGTTAATTATATGTAATTATATATAAATCAAGAAACATTTGTCATTTTTTTCTCCCCAGAAACATCCAATGATTGAGACACCAGAACTCTTTAGACAACTTGTTTTCTACTTTGTGATTAATTTTTTGTGCTAGTTTAAAGTTTTAAAGAGTGTCTAATCTTAAACACTGGAAATTTCCCTTGTTTGGAGTTTGAATCCAATAGCTCTTCCTTCTGTAGATCCCAGTCATGTCAGCAAGCAGGTTGTTCCCTGTTCTTCAGGCTAGCCTGTCATACACTTGAAAACAGTTATAGATTGTCCATCCAAAAAGTCTTCCCCTTTTAAGGCCAAGTAATTGTTATTTATTCAATTATTCCTTGTAAGTCATGCTTTCCAGAGCTCTAACTATCATATCTAGGTTTTCACCATTTAGTCCATGTTAGTCTAATGCTTGCTTGATGATGAAGCCTGGGCTTTGAGCTTCAGAATACATGTCCTAGGTAGTTTCTTTCAAGTGTCTGACACAGTATCAGCTTTTTTTTCTTTTTTTTTCTTCATTTTGGTGTATGTCTTTTGGGGGTTTTGGTTTATTTTTTTAATGGTGAGGTTTTGGGTTTTTTTAGTTGGTGAGTGATTTGGAGGGCATTTTTCACTTTGTGGAATTTTTTTGTGGATGAGGATTGTTGGGTTCGTTGTGGTTTTTGTGAGTTTTTTCAGCAGAATAATACTGTTGGAACTTATTAATGTTATTAAATTAGTGAAGATGCTTTTTCCATATCCTCAAATTCTCTGAATTCCTCTAAAGTTTGTACATTGTTCTGAAATGATCTCATATGACATATGACATATGACATAACATCTAAAATCAAATCTCTCTTCCTATAACATTCCTTTTTTTGTTCCTCCAAGTGCATTTATATTTGCAGTTTTTTCCACTTTGGGAGAAAAATAAAATACATTGAGAAAGAAACTACACTAAAACCTTGCAAAAATGTCCAGTGCTGCAAATGTATCTGGAAAAAAAACAGGCAAAGGAAGCATAGACAAGAAGTAATTTTACCAAACACTTTTAATAATTGATGGACTTCTTTGTGTGAAGAAAAAAACCCAAATTTTAAAGCTCCATTAGGTTGCTATTAGAAACCTCACTCTAAAATAAAAAAGAGATACATTTTCTGAACAATTTGTTAGAATCCTTAACAATCTCTTTAGGTAGAGACATTTATAGCAATCTGAATGTTGAGAATTTTTTGTTGTGAAGCAAATAATGGTGACAGTGGCAATTTTTTTCTCCAAACTTTTTGGAATAAGCTCTAGACAAATTACAAAGAGAGCTCTTTCCTGCCTAAGGGGGTCTTAAACACCAATACCCTGGACAGTCTTAAAATATGTTGGGGGAGATGGCAGAGATGTCAACACCCTTTTGTACTTAGGAAATCAGACCTTCTTCATGTTTCAATAGCTAAGGTGATTTACCACTGGAACAACCTGACAAGCACCATAGAGATTTCATCACCACAAAACAATGTGCATCTTTATTTCCCATCAAAAATATGACTTAACTAAAAAAAAGAAAATAATAACTGTGGCGATCCTCTGTGCAGCAGTGGGTTACAGCCATGCTGAGGTTCCTGCTCCCACCTTTCTGGCTTTTTTTTCTGCCATGGAGAGGACACTGGAGAGGTTCCACTCTTTATGGGAGCTATTCTGAGGAACCATGATCAGCATCCAGTGATCAACTTAATTTACAATCAGCTCACCTAAAATGAAAGTCAGGCTGAGCCAGCAGAAAGATAAACAATGCTTCATTTTTCAGCTCAGCCCACTCTCACCTTTCCCTTGCTTTCAAAGTAAGCAATTAATGTAGGGAAGGAAGGGGATGAGGAAACTAAGGCTTTGGTCTTGCTGGGAAATCACTGTGCTAAGGTGGTGTCATGTTTGTAACACAGTCATGGACACAGCTCAGCCTTAACCCAGCTGGCAACATCACAGATGACAGGAGCTGTATTCACCAAAAATGAAACCTCCCAGCAGCTGCCTTGTAGCACCCTGCCTGTAACGTGAGCACTGCCTACATCCCTTCAGCTTTGGAGCTGGGAATAGAGTGCACAGATGATTTAACCCCAAAGCTGGACAGCTCCCCTTCCCTTCCCACCGCATTGCCTGAAAAACTGAGGACCAGTTTAGAAAGGCTTCTTATTTCTGATTTTTTCTGTTTCAGCTGTGGTTAGATATTATACAGTTCATTTCACCAGCACATCAGTAGAAAACATGTCTCCTGAGCAAGCAAGGATGCCTGGCTCTCCTGGGGCAGGCATGGCCCTTGTCTCACCAGGGACAGCAGCACCATCTGCTCAGCAGTGCCAGGTCTCTCCCTAACTCATTCATGCACAAACAGAACATTAATGAAACTGATGTGTGAAAGTCTGGGATAAAAGAGAAGGCAGGCAGCCCTAGGTGGCTGTAAATCACTTCTCACCCTGCTTACACGTGCACTGGATAGGATTGAATGCAGGGATCACCTCTCTGCAGGACCCTGATCTCACAGACAGGAGTGATTTGTTGTCAGCATCCCCTCCTTTGGTGGAGGGCAGGATGGGGAGAAGCAATTTCAGGTTTGCAGACAAAGGAAGAGTGGTGAAGAAGCTGCCTCAGTGAGCTGGATTTGTCCTCCATGTCTCTACAGTGGCTTAGGAAGAGCTATTTTGCCCAGGCAATGTTTTAGGAGGCTGCGGACTAATTGCAGCTTAACTGGAAATGTAGAGCAGGTTTTGTGTGAGTGGGAACTGTGCTGCTCAGAGACAAACAGAGGGACAAAGGCACAAGCTCTGGAAAAACAAGGATCAGCCATGTCACTCTGGATATCCCAAAATTACCCTGTGTTCCTTTACCTGCAGTTCTCTGTGCTTTCTCACTGTCAGAGGGAATTGTGCCTTAATATTTCAGGAAGGTTTACAATGACTTTATGACTAAGTAATTAATATTTGTGAAATACTCATGTAAACTGAATAAAGAACAACATAAATGTCCTGAAGAAACCTAAGTGGGGCAGGTTTTGACTGATATTCCTTCCACAAGGCTGATATCAACCATTTAGGAATAAAGACTGATGCAGAACATTGAAATAACTCCTATATTAATGAAAACATGTAACAGCATGCAGCAACAGAGCCATGATGGACCCTCACAGGGACCAGCCCACCTTGAAACAGGTGCATTGATGATGCCAATTTACAGCAATGACAGAGCAAAATAATCTTTTTTACAGGATTCTGGCTGAGAGACATTTTACATCGGGGGGGAAATTAATACGCACAAAACTGCTGACCGTGTAAGGTATAAGCTGGCATCTCTGGAAGTAAATTCACAAGGATTTGTTGGCTTGCAGGCAGCTACTGCCTCTGCTGCTGCTCATCTTTTGCCATGCAGTGGGAGATGATGAAAAGAAACTTCAGAGCCCAGGTAAAGAATTGTCACTCGGCTCTTCAGCGGGACAAGGGAGAAGTGCCAACCCTCAGAGATCTCCCAGTACCTGAAGATGGCAGAGTCCCCGATGTGGAGGGGAGCATTTGTGCCCTGGCTGTTGCCAGGTGAGCAGCACAGGGTGGGGTGTGAGTGGATCACAGCTCCTGAGCCTCCTGCCCACCCCATGGTGACATTGCCATTCCTGTCAGCGTCTTTGCAGCCGCACAGGGAGAGCTGTCAGGAATGTCAATTTGTCAGTGCAGCTGCAAGGAAAGGTTTTTGTTTTTTCAACACAATAATCAAGTGTGTCTGGTGTGAGATTTTCCTTGAAATTTCCTGTTCAAAGGAAATTCTGAACATTGCTGCCCACCCCAGTCTAATTCAGACTAAATCCATTTCTTAGGTGAAATTTCCAAAGAAATGGGAACGCTACTTGTCCATAAGTTCTCCCACACAGTACCAGGGAAATTTAAAAACAAGTAAAACCAAAAAAAAATAAAAAAATGCCACAAACAAATAAACAAAAAATTAAAAGAGGTAATTTTATTATTTTGCAGAAAAGTCTGAGGGAATCACATCACTCTCATTCTACTGCATGAAAAAGATCATTACAAGGGATCCAAATGTCAGTGGAAGACAGAGATCTGCAGCTCCAGCACTTTTAACCCTGTTCAAAGGACTGTGAAATCTAGAGTGCCAGAGGCAGGGGAGATGACTGTACAGAGAATGTGCTTTGCAGAGATTTTGGCAGTGAGACATGTGGGAAGAAGCAAGGAAGAGGCAAGACAGAACATCCCTGTCCTCCAGCCATTACAGAAAGGAGAGTGTCAAATTGATTAGAAATGAAGTACAAGTGGCATCTCTGTTTTACATTTTCTTAGAGCCAGGGCCAGAAATATCACCCAGGTGGACTCAAAATTTGCTTACCTTTTCCACAGACTGCAGAGACTGCTTCCAAAGATGTCAGCCAACCTGGACATTTTCCTTTGTAATGCTCTATGTTAGTAGCTGTCAGAGTCAGAAAATTAATTGGAGTCCATTCATTTTGCCAGTCTGCCTATGGCTGTTAATTTTCATCCTCTAGAAAGCAAAATGTCGTGTTACTTTATCAAACTGTTATGGCTCCAGACAGCTTCAATGCATATACAACATATACCAAATGAATGAATCAGATAACATGCACAAAGAAGGAAGTATAACCTATTAAAGCAGCTGGAAAAACAGGTGTTGAAAAATTTCATGGCTCAGAATAACTGGTCTATGTTTATTAATTAATATGAAATATGATTAGCAATAACATAGAATGTAGAATCTTTTTCTGTTTTGCTTCTTAATTAGTACAATAAAATGTTAACTATGAAATAAATTTATGTCCCAGCCCTACTATGCTGGAATTTTCCACTGCTGTGTTGAACATGGAGAAAGAAAAAGCTATGTTGTAATTCTCCAATGATCTACATTCTGAATAATTCAAAAGGGAAGTTCACTGTATGCATGCAACTCTGATTACAGTGAAAGACAGTGCCACTAGACTGCCCACTGATTAAAAGCATCTCCAGCACCTTATTTATAATTAGGGACCTGAAAAAATCAGTTCAGGAAAATATGTAAGTGTTCCTCAAATATCATAGAAAATGCTGAGGCTGTCAAGTGATAAATTACCAGACCTGTAATTCAATCTTAGCTTTTTTAATGATCTCATTGATCAGTCACATCTCACAGCTGTGATTCATGATATCATCTGAGCCCCCCGCTATTGAGTTATGGCTTTGTTACAAATCCCACATTACCCATTGTCCTTACATTGAATACACCCTGCCTTATTACAGTAGCACTCAACTGCCCTGACAGACTTGAGGGGCTATTGGTTCTCCTGTCAGGAATTCTGGTTCTCAAAGGATTGCAGACCAGCTAGGAGAATAAACTCTGAGCTGAGCATCTCGGCCTAACCTTAGGAAGGAGAGGATGAGAGATTGTGATTTGGCTGATAGCCTCGGCCTGGCAAAGAGCTTGTGCAATTCCTTGCTCACACAGACTACACACACAACCTTGTCCAAGTCATCTGAGCAGCTGAAGTGCTCGAGGCTGTGGCTGTATCACCAGTAGACTGGAGAGCAGAGGGGTCTGAACCTGCTCCTGGCACTGGTGGGCAACATCCAAGCAGGGCTGAGTGAAACCTCTGATGGAGAAAGGGTCTGGCTGAGGCACCCCTGCTGCAGAATCAGCTTCGTTGTTCTTGACTGTCTTTATTTATATGGGGAAGGTGGATCAGGCTCTTTACTTCTCTGGAAAAAAGAAGATATACTGGCATTAACAGTACTTTTGCAGAGAGAGTTAACAGAATACCTTAGAATTCCCAGTGGAATGCAGCCACCTGCACACACTTCACCACTGTGCTGGCATTGACAGGGAAATGCAATCAGTTTAGGATGAAAAAAAGAGGTTCTCAGTGCTTTGGGTTTCATTGCATGATGCCAAAATGGCATCTCCAAACTGTGTACTCCACTCTGTGTACTCCAAATTGGCCTAAACTGGGCCATAGTTAAGCTGGGCTCTGTGTGTCTGGGGGATCTGCAGACCTGCCTGGGGAAGGAGCTCCTGAGACTTGTGGCTCCTTCCTTGCCAGGAGGCAGCTCTGCCCCCCTTCCAAAACACCCATTTTCTGGGCAACACTGAGGGCAGTAGTGGCTGAGCTCTTGACTCCTCAGGTATCCACAGTGCTAAATGAGAGATGTGTTGACATTTCCCAACACCAGAGCAGTAGGAGTGGGGCTGCTGGAGGAGGGACACAAACCAGGAGCCCATGCACAAGCAGACACTGTGCCTTCAGCAGTAGGGCACAGACCTTCAGAGAGACACTAGCCCTGACCAACAGCCCCAGGCAAGACTCAGGTCCAGGGTCCATCAGAGCACAGTCAGGAGTAGGAGGATGTGGGGCTGGTGAGAAACTACTTTGTCCCTTGCTCATTTCTACCTCTTGAATGCCACCAGTCTTACCTTTAACCAGTTAACACACAACAGCACGGCCAAGGAGCTTTTCTCCTTTCTCTCCTGTCCCAGGTCACCTGTTCTGCTCTTGTCTTTGGTCAGACTCTTGAAGGTAAGCGTGTGTGTGAACATGATGAGGACGTGCCAGACTATGGATTCAATCCACTGAGCCAAGGAGGTGTGTGCTGCTAGTGGATCTCAGAAGGCTGAGGTCACAAGGGTGGTATTGAAATGGCTTGTCACGCCTTCCAAAAGCAGGAGCTGAAAAGAGCAGGTCTTGCTCTTGCTTAGCACACTGATGTCTTCTGATAATGCCTCTGCAACCCAATCTCTGTCTGAACTGTCTCTGCACTTCAACAGAAAAGCATGTTACTTTTTTTTCCAAAGCATATTGATTAATTAGACTTGTCTAAGTCAGTTTAATTCATCTTTAAGCCATTTCTCTATTTTTAGAATATATAATTCTGGTATTGTGACATTTTAAGGTTCAGTGACAGTTTGGGGGTAGTCTGCTGTAAAGCGTCAAGGTGAATTTTCAGTGAGCAATTCAATGACATTTCAAAAAATTCTCACCAAGGTACATTAAAAATTCCAGCCAAAAATAAATTTTAAACTGTTGTCCTTAATTCAGCCATGAAAATCTTAGCCTCATCTGTAGAATGGCCTAGATGCTAACCTCTGTGCCTGGGATCAATAAAAAAAGGTGTAAGAAAAAAATTGTAAGAACCTGTTCAATGCTTTGCAAGAACAATGTGTGGATGATGAGCAAGTATGATGTATAATTTTTTTCCACATAGCTATTAATTTATTTTTCATTTGCAGTGCTCATGTAATTAAGTAATCATTTGCTAATATAAAAAAATTATTATTGTTAGCAAAAACTGGCATCTTAGCCTAATTTTTGAGTCATAATAAATGTTTATCCAATCCACCTGCTGTAAGCAGACAGGGCAACAAGTGAATTACATGCTCACCTTTACTGATCATCTGATCCTTCCTAAAGAAAGACCAGTTTCCTTTCCTGAAAAAATCATCAGTAAAATTGTCAGAACTTTTCTATGTGTTGAGGTCAGACTGGATAGTTCTGTATATTTTGTTTTCAGTCAGTTCCGCCACATCCACGTACCTTCAGTAAAGAAAAAAACCCAGCACATTGTGTACTCATTTGTATGTGTTGAATCTAGTGGCAAAATTTGATAAGGTGGGAAGGAAAGAATAATATAAGATTCCCAGAGCCAGTTTATATCACTGCTAATTAAAAGAAAAATAATTCGTTTCTCTCCTCTGCAAGCTAGGTGCATTAAATAATGTGAAAAGAGAAGAAAAGGAAACAAAACAACAGCAAAAAAAACCTGAAGCTGTTTTCATGAATCACACTTTAAGACTTAACTTTTCTTTAAGGACACATTCCAAAAGCCATTAATGAATCTGCATCAATTTCTGCAAACTTTGGTGCAAACCTGAGAAATTTTCAGTTTGCCTCCAGCATCCAGTATGAATGGTGATCACTAATGTTCCAGGTAAAGGGATTCATCTCCAACACTTAGGCATTTTATTTGGGTGTCCACTTGGAGATGTGATTCAGTGGCTATAGCAGGGGCTGGGGCCATTTGAGATGCCCACAGTTCCCACCTGGACTGGAGGTGTTGGTCCAGAAGGGCACAGATCAGCCATTGACCTCCCAGCCCTGTGGTTACCTGACACAGAGGAGTTTGGAGAACTGGATAAAGCCTTTGGTCTCCAGTGACTGTAGTGGGACCTGAAATGTCTGACTCACATGTGAATTTAAGTGTCTAAATTCATTAGTTATGAGCTGAAGCCTTCCCAAGTTTCTAACTGAGCTCTGGAGAAACCAGCAGTGTGCACGGTTCTCTTCAGTCAGTCTTAGGGCCACATGAGATGTTCCTTATTTTCACTCTCCAGTGATGGAAACAGAAACAGAGAATAGCCTGCTATTACCTCTAGGGAAACAAAAAATGCTAAAGGGTGAAGGCTGGGTAGGGTTAGAGTTGCTGAGCTAGCTCAGCACATTGCAAAGAAACAGAAAGTTCTCTCAGTACTTCTGAATAGAAATTCATTCGAAGGCAGGAAAACACCCAGGATGTACAAGACATGATGTTAATAACAAGCAAGCTTTGCAATCTGACAAAGGGCAGGAATAGTCTTACCTTTTAAATTGCCTTTCCTCTCTGACGAAGCCATTACAAAGAAAAGCAACCTAGTGATGTATAAAATACAGGAATAAACTGAAATGTGTGTTTTACCAAGGCCCAGGGGTTTTAACAGGCCCAGTAGCTGAGGACAAAACAAGAAGCCACACTCTTTCCTGGACCTGTGTACTCACACCAACCAATGCAAATGCACTGTGACAGCCAGACAGCCTTAAGCACCATCACAAAAACCTGTCACTGCCACATATTTATCCCCTGCTGACAAGACAGATTCAGGTCTCCTGGTTACTGAATCCATTGCATAGTCTGCTTCAGCAAGATAACGAAAATGCCAGTAGGAAGTGTGAAAAGAGCTGCCCAGTTATCCATGCCCTGTCATGCACTGAATAACTGTTGCTGTTCTGAGACTTGGGGCTGGCTGGGGAGGGGATAAGGGACAACCAGTCAGCTTCCTTTTGGATCTGTGCTGAAACTCAGTTTAAGAGCCATACTAAGGAAAAAAAGTATATGAAGCACACAGTATGTCTGTTTTATCACTCATGAATGTAAAGTAAAGAGTTTAGGTGGTCCTTAAATAGGTATTTGGACTAATACTTATTGTAATAGATTACATAACTGGCTGTTAGGAAGCCAAACTGTAAAGATTATTAAAAGCCTGAAACCAGTCAGCTCCATTGCTTACATTTTTTGTCAATTGTGTGCATATCAAAGCTGGAACAGAATGAAGGCATCCCCACAGACACAGATTTGGTAACCATTAGATCCAGAAGGAAAGATCCATGACTCCTTCTCCAGCAGCAGGAGCAGGTAGAAAATAATGTCAGAAAGCTGCATTTTCTGATCACAGCACCTCTCCTTCAGGGATTCCTAGTGACACAAGCCATGGAGTTGTGTTTCAGTCTGGATATGTAAGCCTAACCAAGTCAATGCTATTAGACCTGTAAGTGAGGTGTATCTTATCTTTAATGCTCTACAAATCAAGACACAAGTGTTACTTCCTTGTTTAAGCTTCTCCTAATAGTGATGGAGAGGACTCTGTGGGAACAATTAATTCTTTCAAGTTTAGGATGTGTTATCCCATATCTGAATTCACCTCAGTGCATCTTGAAGCAGCAACTGTCACTCCTTGCCAGCCAAATCAGTAATTCTCCTTCTCTTCAAAGGACAGCCTCTGTGAATATAAGTTTAGAAAAGAAATGCAAAAAATTTTCTAGTTGTAAGATGAATGTATAGGAATAGACACGATTATGACATAATTTAAGTGCCTGGCCTGGCAGATTTGTATAGGAGCTGAGTATTTAAGAATTATCATCCTGATTAAGTTTTAGAAACATGAAGACACTCTAGAGGAAAATTTGTACTTTTGAATATGCAACAATGCATATTCGATACCCAGTTATGTACAAAACATTTGCCCAGAGTGCCATAAGCAGAAAAACCTGGCATGTGCTTCACTCTCAGGTTCTCTTCACCCAAACAGAGCTCAGTGTTTGGGCAACCTTAAGCGTGTGGAGCATGGTTTACTACTTAGCTCCAGAGTGCAACTGAAACATACCCAAGTAAAATAAAAGAGAAGCATTAGCTCTTGCAAGTGTAACTGCAGTTGTGGGGTTTGCAGCTCTGTGGCATCCATGGTTGCCATGGTGATGCTACAGCATACTAGCATAGTTACAGGTGTAGTTAAGGTTATCAATTTCATACCATACCTTTGGATTCTTTGCCCTACAAATACTCCCACTAAATCAGGCATGTACAATTCATTGTGAAGATATTAATCTGATTCTGCAACTCTGTTCCATTTGCACAGTGCTTGAAAATAAAACAAAGCTCACCTAGAGGATGAAGGGTTTATGATTGTTTAGAACCAACCAGTTATTTCCTTTTTTTTTAAAGTTACACAAGATTTGCTTAATCAATTTTCCAGCTGGGTCAGAGGAGATGGAAAATACTGTTTTCTTTGAAAAGCAAAAAAATCAGATGAACTTACAAACAACTTACATGCCTTTAAAAGGCACAATTATAATATTGTTTAAGTATAGGATTGCAAATTTAACTTGTGCATGTATTTGCTAAACTGGGTGTCAGAGCCTGTAAATGTCACTTGCATATTCAGTTACCAGTCCTGAATACTCCCCTCTCATTGTATTCACAGCTGCATATCTTTCCCCTAATGAGCATGAGAAGCATTTCCAAAACCAGAGGGCACCTAATGAAAACAAGGAATCAGAGGCAAAGCAGTGCAGCACTTCTGTTGCTTTTGGACTTCTCAGCACAAAAAGCTGCCTTTGTGTACATCTATCCCATTGTTTCTATTGTCACAGTACCTGCCAGCTTGGCTATAAATGAAATAAAGAATGAGTCCATTAAGAACTTTTACCTGTAGCATCAAACATGGGAATGCAGCAGGGCTGTTTGACTAACAGAGCTCCCCTGCTCTGTTTGTGACAGCCACAGGGTGACAATGCACACCCTGCTCCTGGTGAGATTACTGCTATCAGATGGTCTTTGAGCCAGCTGCCATCACATTGTTCACATGTTAGCAGACCCAGACCTGTGCTGTCACTTGAGTAGAGAAAAGCCACTCTTTCCTGGTCCTGGGAAAACTGTCTCACTACAGTGATAACAGAAATCGACTCAAGGAGAGGAACTACCTGACAGTGGTCTGTTTTCTTTAGTGCTTTCAATGCAATTTGAGGTAAGTGAAAAGAAAACAAAACCCTGAGAGATGATAGCAGGCACAGTTAAAAGAATCCAGGACAGCCTAAGATTGTCACAAAAATAAAGAGCACAAAGTGCTGAAAATACCAAATGGCCCTTCAGAGAGCTCACCTCTTTCCACCCAGCCTCAGGCAGACCCTCTGTGGATCCTGAGTCTGCCTTTCTCTCCATGAGATCATCTCTGTGCTCAGCAGCCTCCCTGATGATCAGAACAACTAATCAGAATTAAATCAACAATATGCTAACAGATTTTACTGATAGGGGAGTTTTTAAGAGCCTCTTGCTCAGTATTTTGAAAAGAAGAAGAAGAAGAAGAAGAAGA
>VWYI01009765.1:0-28523 GCA_013399455.1 Anthoscopus minutus
TAGGTTGGATATCAGGAAAAGGTTGTTCATGCAGAGGGAGGTTGGGCATTGAACAGGCTCCCTAGGAAAGTGGTCACAGCACCAAGACTGACAGAGTTTGTTTGTACAATGCTCTCTGGCACAGGGTGTGGTTATTTGGGTTGTTCTGGGCAATGCTGGGAGTTGAGAAGGATGAGCCTTGTGGGTCCCTTTCTACTTAGTGCAATCTATGATTAAAAATAATTACCTCTTAACCACTAAGTAACATCTCTGTAGTCTTTTTTTCCCTTATTCCTTTTTGCATTCATGAATTGGTTCTTTGGAAAAAAATACCCATACTCATGAATGTTTTCTCTGTTACTGCATTCAGCATGTCATAATGAATAAATATTATTTTATTGGCCCACTTGGCAATAATGCCCATTAACCTGATTGTTAACTGGTGGGTCTCAGGTGGAATGCTGAATGTGTGCTTGTTCCAAAATGGCAGAATCTGTTTCTCCTTTTTACTGTAATAAAACTGCTTCTGTTTGCAGTACTGTGTTGCTGGGAGACTGCAGCTAATTTTTATGGCGCATGTCAGTAGTAGTGATTCAAATTATACATTTCATTGAGTAGCTCTTCTTTTTGTTTGCAAACTGCCTTCTGTAAGGAGAGAGAAATTTTGTTCTGGGGAGCACAGTAACAGACCAGAGAATGTGACTGAATCTGAAACAAAAACTCAGACTGTTCTGTTGATAACATCATTGTACTTCCAAAGTCACTTCAGGGGGGATGGTGGCCTGCCTAAATTTACACTAGTCTGATAGTCCAGTCTAACACAGGTATTCAGGAGAATTCCAGGTGAGACAAACACATCTCCTCAAATTGCTGTTTTTCTTTTTCAGACTCCATGGTGCAAAACTTCAGCGTGTGGCGTGACTTTAAAGCAAAACAACAAAATAGACTGAGATTATGAATTGGAAAGCAGTGTCGTTTTGGTTCACAACACAGATAACGGTGGCAATTCTGGGGCTGTGTCGAAAATACAGTCCTTTTTAAAATGATTGTTGCACAGCTTGCATGTGGATCAGGACATGCATGCAATTACATTGGCAAAAAGTGGATGTAATTGGGCATGCACCTAAATGGAAAAATACATGTGTAAGGTGGAATCTGGCTAATAAGTAAAAAAATCTTCTGCTTGCTGAATCTGTACTCCTTTTCTGGCTAAAGGAGATGGTAGTCCATTTTGTGCTGTTCACAGTCTGCTTAGGTTTGTAGCAGTGTCTTGTTTTTAATCTTGCTTGAGATGCCTCTCTAAAATGGAGTATGTGTGTGTGTCTGAAGCCTGCTTGCTTAAACACGCGAGTCATGTCAGCTGCAATGCGGCAGTGCTTGGTGCTAATGAGGTGAGCAGCCAGAGCACTCGTCTGCTTATGTTTGCTCATCTCTGTGCAATTATGGCTGTGGGGATTGGAAAAAGGGATTTGTATTGGATGTGGCTCTGTTTTGGCCTTTCCAGAGTGTGGTTCTGTGTTCTCCTGAGGACTGGGCAGCGCATTTCAACTTCCATTTTGGGAGTTAGGTAGTTGCTTCATTATATTTAATGCAAGCTCTAAAATACATCCTGGTTGGGAGAAGAAAAGAAAAAAGGGAAGTACAGAGAGGGGAAACCCCCCCCTTCTTTTCTACCCCCTCCCTCCCAGTTCCCCCCCAATCAATTCTGATGCGCCTTGAAATGAAATCTATAGCCTGGCAATTGGTGCCTTCATGTAGAGTAGGTACAAGTCTGTATTTGTAACGTAGCATCTTTGGAATATAGTAAGCAGATAATAAAATTTAGTTAGATCTGACTAGTTACAGGTGGCCTTTAGTAGGTACAACATGCAGATGCACTGTAATTTCTCAGCTGACTTGTTTTGCTTTGTTTTTTAACCCTTAAGGTGCTGACAACAGTGTGAGCTGAGTATTTGTTTCTGAAGTCATAAAGTTTTGCTTTCAACATAAGGCAAATAAAGTGAATATCAAACCTTGTTTGTCTTTTCCTGTCCTCAGATGCGAGACTGTCTCCATTGAGCTTGATGCCTTTTTGTCCAGTCCTGTTGTATTCCTATTCCTGCAGCTTGTCTTTCAGTGTTCCTTTTTCAGAGAATTAGCCTGTAATACTATAGGTTGTGATTAAGTAATATACTGATCTTGGTGGCAAAGCTGGCTTTCCTTCTAGTTCCTGCCTTTGTCACAGGGTGCTTCCCTGTTGGCTGATAAAACTTATCTCTGAATATTTAATTTAGTGTAAATCAGATTGTTGAAATGACCTGTTAAAATACTGCTGGTTTTTTGTGTTTTTTTAAGGATCGTATCTAGTCTCTGTTACTTTGGCAATATGTTGTGTAACGTGGTGCCACAAACAGAGGGATCAATACAGCGGGGACTGGGAAAGGTATGAACTGCATCCTGTAGGGAAGAACCAGTGGTGTGAGGCAGGCACCTCGTGAGCTGTTGATACAGCTGATGTGAGTGTAGTGTGCAGCTTACACCCATAGAAAGGACCTATAGAAGTGTCAACCTATAAACAAATGCCCTTTACCCTGGGAAGGAGCCCAGGACTGTGTGCCCTAATTAAGTCTGATTTTTGCTTGGTCCTAGTTTTGGGTGAGTTAAGAGTGACATGAATGAAACCACAGCTGACAAGTGCGTGCTAGAGAGAGTTGTGCTGTTTTAACATTCACTGTTGAAGTCTGGTATCTCTGTGATCACAGATAGTGCAGTATTTCTGTGCCTGTTTACCTTCTCCTGGAGACCTTATGACTTAAGACTGGGATGTTTTTCTCTCTTCCTTCTTTAGGTCTCCGGGTTAAAGGAGAACTCATTACTGCTTACCCTCAAGTGGTGGTTGTGCGTGTGCCAACACCTTGGGTCCAGAGTGATAGCGACATCACAGTCCTTCGCCACCTAGAGAAGATGGGCTGTCGATTGATGAATCGTCCTCAAGCCATCCTCAACTGTGTCAACAAGTTCTGGACATTTCAAGAACTTGCTGGCCATGGTGTGCCTCTTCCGGACACATTTTCATATGGTAAGGCTGTTGGATCAAAAGGGTAGCATTAGTTGTCAGGACAACTTATGCTTTAGCAGTGCAAAAGATACAAGTTTTGGAAATCCATAGAAATTTAAGTAGCATGAGACCAGTTCCACAGCTGGAAGCATGTACCAAAGAGTGAGAAGAGCAACCAAACAGGAAAGTTGCGACAACCAAATTCTGGTTTTGTCTTTGTAGATTAGCTTTTGATGCTTTGGAAAGAGTACTTGAACTGTACCTCAGCCTTCCAAGCAACTGACTTTGGCTGTTAGTGCTGTAATACTTTCTGTTCTTTTCCAGTTGTCCAAAACAACAGACAAGGGCTTAAATGTCATAAGTACTGCAGAAAACTAGACTTTGGTACAACCTGAAAGTAGATTAAACTCCTATATGAATAAAAGTACAAATACATCTGCAAATACAGTAGTTTTTGTGAAAGGACAAGAGTAGCAAAGGGTATGAGCTCTTGTGTTTCACCTTTTAACAATAGTTTGGGCTTTATTTTCCACCAAAATGGTTAATTGTTGTTTATTGTGCCTGCCTCTGGAATCTCTGGTATCTCTGGTTCCTGACAGAGTGCTGGATTAGAGGAATGATTTGCCTGAGCTACCCTGATGCGATTTCTGGTTTTTATTACAATCTATTAAAGAGCTGCAGATACCTTTCAACCTTCTGTTCCTTCTGGGAATACCAGTGCTTTCATCTGCTTTGTGTGATTGCGTCAATAGGCTTTTGTAATGGGAACTTGACTAAGTGCGAAAAAAAATTGACAAAACTATGGCTTTCTTTAAGTTACTATGAATTACTATTTCCATCAATTATTGTGAAAACACATTTGAGAACAAACTTACCCTTTCTTAATACATGTGGTTGCTCTAACTTGAGAAAGGAATGAGTTTTTAATTTTTGGGGGGAAGAGGAGACCATGAATGATGCTTAATAATTGCAGAACATACCTGTTTGATCGTAAGTCCCTCCCACTTCTGTTAGTGCCTACCTCTGGAATCTGACAGAAGCATGACTTTCATTTTTTTTTATTTTTCTTTTTTTTAAACCACAAGTATCAAGTTATCAGTGAGACTTGGCTTTGCCAAGTAAAGCAGGATGTGCTGAATGACATGTTACTCCATGACATGTGTTAAACACCATGGCAGGGTCTTGATGGCTGCTGCTGCCTTTGTGACTTTGTGTCTTGGCTTGACTTCTGCACTTTACTGCATGATGTGTTGGAAGGGGCTTGTCTCTTTGTCTGCTGAATTTACTCTATTTCTTGTGCTGCGATCAGCCTTCTTTGAATTGAACTCAAGTAACCTTGAAGTATCAACTATAATTGTGTGAATGGACATCAAAAGCTTCTCTCTAAGGTCCTTACAGATGCAATGAGATTAAAAGGTTGAAGTACTACTTTAGGGTATGGGGAGAATGAGATACAGGAGACTTAAGCCTTCAGAAGGGAGGAGGTGGACTGACAAGGTCTGGGTTGTTGCTACTCTGTGGATTATGCCTTGTCATTGTGTTCTGTGTTGCTTTCCTGGTTAATAGTTTGGATGGAACTGTTACCAGTGTTATGTGTCTATTTTTCTGTTAGACATTTGGAAAGATGAGAGATGATAAAGTAAAAGGGATAAACTGGAACAGGACGGTAGAATTGAGGCATTCAAATTTGGAAGATTAGATTGAGCCTTTTGGGATTGTGATCAAGAGGCCTTTGTCAGCTTGTGTCTTCAATTACAAAGGAAGTAGGTCTTAGTATCCTACATGTCACAAACACCTCCAAAATCTGATCATGCTCCATGACCAAGGTCTTCCTAACTGATAATTTTTTCTTCATTATCTAAGCTGTAAGGGTGGGAGGAGTGTATGGAAATTACATCCCAAATTTGGCCACAGCAGACTGGTGGCACATAATGTTGTTGGTTTTCTTTTTGCCAGGTGGTCATGAGAATTTTTCCAAAATGATTGATGAGGCGGAAGTACTGGAGTTCCCTATGGTGGTGAAGAACACGCGGGGTCATCGAGGTGGGTGTAAGGTCAGGGGTGAAGGCAAGGATATTCTGAGCAGCACTCCAAGAATTTGTCTCATCAGGGAATGATAGTTAAGATCTGTTAGGTGTTGAACTTCTTTCCAATACATCTAAATTCTATCACCCTTGAATGTGAATAGACTGCAGCACTGGGAAACAGTTTTAGTAGACCCCAGTCTTGCAAAGGCAGGATGGAAAGTGTTCAAAATTATGGTGCATAGCTGACTTCTATGAGGAAAGCTTTGAACTGGAATAATGGGAGGTCTGGCCTTCGTGAAGTCCAAAGAAATCTACATGGATTTTGGGGATGTTTTTAAACAGGCCTAAGAAATGAAACCTCAGTGACTTTTTTCTACTTTGTCTATAATTAGGGTTCTGATTTAAACAAAATCTTATCTATTGTTTGTAAAACTATTTCTGTTTTTCAGAAAAATACCTCTGACAGTGTTAGTGGTAATATCGCAGTTTCAGATTAAATTGTACGGTTATTAGTCTTTTGTTTTAAGTGTTGAATGTAAAACAAACATAATTTAGTGTTAGATAGTGGTTACTAAAGGAAACCATGTTCAAATCAATTTCAGAAGTTATTTGCACAGGAAATTGCTCTATTTTTAGTATACTTTTAAACAAATTTAATAAATACTAGATCTATAAAGAGACAAAAAATGAAGTTAAAGCACAAAACCAGGAGTTACTCCAAACAAAATTGTAGCTAGAAGACACCACTTCTTTCTTTCTGTCTGTCAGTTTGCCCTGACTTTCCGCTGCTCTGATGCTTCTCTTCTGCTGGCATGAGTGCTTTTGTAGCCATATAGTAAATTGATTCAGGAACTGATGTTAAATGGATCTAGATGGATTATTTTTACTCAGATTAATTTCTTGCGTGACTTAGCACTTACTTGCAGAAATGCTTGTGTTGATGTAATGGAAGAGAGCAAAACACAGGGGCTGAGGAAGATCAGACCTGCTGCTATTGGGAGCAATACCTGTTAGTGCCATTTGAAAGTGTGGGTGGAGCTCTAAAGCCAAGGTGGAGTTTGATGTTACAGCAGGGTGGATTTGAGAGTGTGGCATATCTGAGACAGTGGATTTGACTTAACACTGCCTCTTGTGAAGATCTAGTAAATAATTTTTAGAGTTTCAGCTATTGATTTTCTTCTCCGTTTTTTAGCCGGGATTCCTGTAAATCTGTTTACAAGTTTTGCTTTAGAGCACTTTATATTCCAGGCATTTTAATGCAAATTTATGCAAAGTGCATATCTTTTCACATTAAGAGAGTGGGGGAAATTTTTTCAAATTAATTGAAGAGCAGCCATTTGCAAATTATATTTAAACTAAATAGGCAAACATGGTCATTGGTACTGGCTGATGAATAAAAGTCATACTCTTCGAGGCCAGTTTTCTGCACAGTTTGCTGCAGCAGCAAATGGGCTAATCTTGGTTTTGCCAAGATGTCATGATGCTGCATAATTTGCAAGAGCTAAATAGTTCCTCTTCAAGGCATTGTTCTTCCTATTCCATTTCAGGAATACAGTAGGATTATTAATTGCCCTTAGAAGAGATAAAGTTTGGAGTGGGAGAAAGGACATAGAGGTTTTTTTCTTTTGTGAATTTTAAGCTTACATTCTCATGTCTCTGTAATGAGAAATTCCATGTTCCTCAAGCAGTGTTCTGTGTTATGGAGACCTTAAATCCTATCTAAACAGAGGCTGCTCTAGTTGGGCATAGGAGCACTTGGTGGAATTCTTTACACATTATTTATCC
The DNA here is from genome assembly GCA_013399455.1 of Anthoscopus minutus. Classification (NCBI taxonomy): domain Eukaryota; kingdom Metazoa; phylum Chordata; class Aves; order Passeriformes; family Paridae; genus Anthoscopus; species Anthoscopus minutus. The sequence continues at coordinate 6,829 of VWYI01009765.1, forward strand.
TAGTTCTGCTACTGCTGCATTTCTGTTCTCTTACATAAGGAGGGCAGTTTTTCAATTAATGTTTGCACTCTGTTAACACTGTAACAGGATTGAATGACAGTTCTGCTACAAGAGAAAGTGTGCAGCCTTATTGCAAAACATAAATCTAATATGACACAGAGCCCTTAAGAAAGGGGAAAAGAAGTTGGGAAACGTAGATAAAGATGGAAAGGGATGCAGTCTTGTGAGACTGGAAATTGGATAGAAAGTAGTAGAGTCTATTTCAGGGATGACTTTAACCAGTATGAATCAACTGGGAAAGAAAAAAGAAGTCTTTAGTGTGCTCTAAAAATGGAAGGGAATGAAATTACTTATTTTAGGTTAAAAAAGCCAAGTCCTAGAGATGTTTGCTTGCCGAAAAACTAGTGATTTGTCAAGAAGGGTTTTTTTCAGTTGCAGGATAATCCATTCATTTTATGTTTTTTGGAATCTTCTGCTAAATTATCTTGGATACTGTAGAGTGGAACATTTTCCTCTGAATGTAGTTGTTCCACTTCAGACATCATTCTGGAGTTGTGAGCCCTTTTGAGTATTGGGAAGAGTAGCTCTCAGGAACTTCCTAACAGAGAAGTGGGTTATTCTGCAGTGGCACACTAGAGACTTCAGAGTTCTTAGATACCCAGTGTTTAACAGTTTCATGTTGTTGGTTTCTGTGTGAAAGCTGTAGGCTGTGGGTCCTGTCCTCTTGGATGAACAAAATTGTTATTAATTATATGTTGGCTGCTCTTTAAGTATTTCTTCCTTTTTTTTTTCTCTCACTAAGGACTTGTACCAGAAGAAGTTGAAACTGCAAGACCTCCTCCTTTATCTAAAGCTTTTTTCTTTTTCCTTGCTTCTTTCTTTTTCTTTCTTTTTAAACTCATGTCTCCTCAGCTTTGTCAGTACTTGAACAACTAAAAGCACTGAATCAGTGGAACACTGTTGTCCATGGAAGAATTTGTAAATGGATATAAGCTACAGATGGGGCCTCTGAGAATGGGCAGTGTGCTGGTCAGAGGATTTACTTTCGTGTGCTGAATCATTGATGCAGCTCAGATGGCTAGCTGCTTTCAACATCCCAATGTTCTTTCCTCCATACAGGTAAAGCTGTGTTCCTGGCACGAGATAAGCACCATTTGGCAGACCTAAGCCATTTGATCCGTCACGATGCCCCTTACTTATTTCAAAAATACGTTAAGGAGTCCCATGGCAAGGATGTGCGCGTCATCGTAGTGGGAGGCCGTGTGGTGGGCACCATGCTCCGCTGCTCGACAGATGGGAGGATGCAGAGTAACTGCTCACTTGGTAGGAAAAGCATTGCTTGTAGTTTTGGTCAGAATATTTCAACCCAGTTGAAAAATCACGAAATAAGCTGCAAGTGTTATTTTGTGTTAATTTTGCTTACTGCTGGTGGTTTAAAGGGGAAACATGAGAATAAGGATTAATTAAGAAGCATGTTGAGCAAACACAGAAGGGGAGATGATTTTTGCTCAAAGTGTTTGATAGATGGGATGATGACAAGCAGGGGAAAGTTCTAGAATATTAATGGAGCAACTGATGTGGTAATGGCAGTTTGATGCTATTGCCGTGTTATCATTTGTTTCATCCTGCTGAGAGGAACAGAAAATGAATAAAGACAGAAACAACGCTTGAGGGAGGTGGAGGAGTCATTCAGTTGGCAAGAGAGTGGATGAAAATGTTAAGTGAAGAAAGTGTTCAAGGCAGTAAACAATTGGATTGCACTGTGCATCTTCTGTGATACTTTAAGTCTGTCTGTCCCTGCTACCTCTTCCCCCAAAGACTATATCTGGGAGAAAGAGGAGGTTACTGCATTGATTGTACCATGCTCAGAACTGAGATTCTGCAGAGCTTTGGGTCTTGAACTTGAGGGTTTCTGAGGGTAAAAGGAGGAAGGATGCTTGAGGGTGTCTTGCTGAAACTGTACTGAACCTGAGCAGGGATGGGATAAAGTGTGTTCATGTGTAGTGCAGTTTTGATTAGTCAAAATGCCTAAGAGATTTTAGTTACTACTTCTTGCAGAGGAAGTATAGCCTGAAAGATTTTTCTGCTAAAAGGGGTTTTTTTGTTTGTTTCTTATTTGGGTTATTTTTAAATTTAAGTATTGTAGTAGATGAAGCTTGAGCCAGTTAATACTTAGGTGATGGACTGTGAACCTGACCAGCTGAGGTATATTCCCTAATTCTTGCTTTAGAGACTGTAACCTTCCTGTGATAGCAGTTTGGGAGGGATGTGAGCAGATAACAGTATCTTAATCCCCATTCCCCTCAATTATATCTACAGTTAGAGCTGTAGTCTTAGCAAGAGCTCTGGGTTTAATTTTGCTGAAATATTTCTTGTGATCACTTACAAACCTGTAAGGAGAGCCTCTACCTTAGAAGGAATAAGGATGGTTTGTTAGTTCATTTTTTTAATATCCTGGGATCATAAAAATGTGTATTTTTTTCTTGACTAAAATGTCATCAGTTAACTGTTTTTAAACAAGTCATAATCTTGACCTGCCAGAGGCAGGTCAGTGTCTTTTAAAATCCTGGTGTGATACCAAGTTCATTAGTAGTCACAGTGGGAAGGAGGTCGCTTTCTAAGTCATCAGCAGTGTGCTTGCAGGCTCACTTTGAAGCTTCCCAACCGAAAAGCACCTCCCGGTTGAGAAGGATGTCAGTCCTGTGACCTGAGTGCAGACAGCAAGTTCTTTTCACTTTTTCCAGGTGGTGTAGGAATGATGTGCTCGCTGAGTGAACAAGGCAAGCAGTTGGCAGTCCAAGTGTCAAACATCCTGGGGATGGATGTGTGCGGCATTGACCTGCTGATGAAGGACGACGGCTCATTCTACGTCTGCGAGGCCAATGCAAATGTAGGTTTCATTGCCTTTGACAAGGCTTGTAATTTAGACGTAGCTGGTATCATAGCGGACTATGCCGCTTCTCTGCTGGCCCCCGGCCGCTTGACGCGGCGCATGTCCATGCTCTCCGTGGTGTCCACGGCCAGCGAGACTAGCGAGCCAGAGCTGGGCCCTCCAGCTGGGGCCGCTGTCGACAACATGAGTGCTAGCTCCAGCTCTGTCGACAGCGACCCTGAGACCACGGAGAGAGAGTTGCTCACCAAGCTCCCGGGGGCTCTCTTCAACATGAACCAGCTATTAGCCAATGAGATCAAGCTCCTTGTGGAGTGATGCCACGTGTAAATAGGTGACCAACAGAACTCTCTCTTGTAAATTTTTTTTTTTAAACCAACTTGCAATGCTGTTTATCAGAGGTGCTCAGAGGAATGAGGAAAGGGGGGTGGGTGTGTCAGTCAAGAGAGCCAGAAGCAAAAGGCACACGTGCTGTGATTGCTGTCCCTACTCATTTGTGGAACATGAAATTGTCTTCATTCTTCACCAGTTTTTTACCGTGGAGATGCTCAGTTCATAACCAAGTGGCAATTTTATTTGGATGCTGCTTTGGTCCCTAGATATATTGCAGTTCATGTGTCTTCACAGGCAGGCATTGAAGCTTGATTCACACTTGAAGATTTTCACAAAGTTGTCTGGTAGCTCTCTAGAAACTTCTATGAATTACTGCATCAGTTAAGTCTCTTCTACCTCTGTAAGGCTTGATCCTGTAAATTGCTGAGTGCCTCAAATTCTTTATGTGAGTTGAAGGTGTTAAATACCAAGTATTTCAAAGTATTTCAAAATTCCTGGACACCTACTGTTCCTACTCTTGTAGATGGGAGCTGTAAGTTCAGGATCCTTTTAAAGTCATCACTTTCTGACCTTGCAGGATACGGCCTTTCAAATGATGAGGCTGAGAGAAGTGTCAGTTGACTTAATGTGAACTTGCTGTAAAAATTTGTAAAATATGCCATCTTGGTATTAAGTGGCAGCTTTGTGTCTAAATTTCTTTATAAAACTTTTGAAGGAGGATACTTCTGTTATTCTCATTTCAGATCCTGATTTTGGATGGTATATAGGGGAATTGGTCATATTCTATTTCTGGGCAGAAGTGGCACGTTTTTAACTCTTTTTTGCATGGTTGGAGGAGATAAACAGCACTGTAATGTTTGGTATACACAATGATGTTTAATCTAATGTGAAAAAGAATTACACTAGTTTAAAGCAAACGTGCATCGACTTGTATTTGTTAGTGTTTTAGTCTTTCTGAGAGAGAGATCTGCAATGTTAATGTTCCTTTTTCTTTAATACATGCTAGTCCAACACTCCCTTCTCTATGCCTGCATCTTTAACAGTGGCCAAAGTGAAAACACCACAGACTGTTTGTTAAGAAAACACTCGAGTTACAGCCTGTACATCGGTGGGGGGGTTTGTTTGTTTGTTTTTATTTTTTGCTTTTTTTTGGAGGGAGAAATGTGGTAAAGTGTGGAGGAGGGAAGAGCTGGTTAAAAGTGATTAGTCATTCAGAGGAACTTTAGAATAAAGCTGCAGTTCATACAATACTTACCAGGCTTACTTTTTCCCCACTGAACATAAAAAACTGATGTTGGCATAAATCCAAAGAGTATAACTGGGGAGAAATATTCAGTTCTTAGCTTTGGAAAATATGTGGAAGATTTGAAAAAGGAAAAAAAAAAAAGGAAGAAAAGAAAAAAAAAAAAGAGAGCTCAGCCAGAGTTAAAAAAAAATAACCTAGGTCCACAAACAATTAATAGGATTGATCCTGGACCCTTACATGTGTGTAGTGTGAGTGCACACACTCGTGTGTGTTTGTGTGTGCACAATTGTTTTGCTTTATTTTTTTGAGGGTGTTGGCTGTTTAGCTCCTAATGTTTTTCCAGACTTACTGATTTTCCTTAATCCTTCTGGCTGTGCATTTTCTCATTAGCCTTGAGCTGGTTTGGAAAACAGATAACCAAAACAGATACTGAGTCCATTTTTCAGTCCCTGTCTTCCTCCTCCTTTTCCTCTTCCTTCTCCCTTTTCATTCCCCTCTTATTCTCGGGGTTTATAAAGCCCTGGAACTATATATATATAAATATATATATAAAGATAAGCCTCTTTTTTAAAAACAAAAGGTAAAACGTTTACAATTGAAAAATCATCTTGTGAAAATAGGTTTGTTTGGAGGGGGGTTGTGTGTGTGCAATGCTGCTGTTTTCTGGATACTTTAATGGAGCATGTCCCATGTACCCTCTGAGGTTCTGCACTGCCCACCTCTGTGGCCCTTCCTCACCTCTCTGCAGCTCTGCTGTTTTACCTTCACTTGGACCTTAAACACATCTCACGGACACTATGCAGAGAGTCTTCAAGAGGCAATAAACAGAACAGTATTAACCTACTTTATGGAGGTTTGATCATGCTTCTTTGTACAGTTTGGCTTTTTATTTTAAAAGGAATGTAATGGCTTTTTTTTTGTAGAATTAAATATTATTATTAAAATCAAGTGAAAGGTTGACTGTTGGTGTTAAGCAGGAGGGTGGACCAGCTGGTCCAGAAAAAAAAGGATCTTCAGCAGTAAAGGTATTTTCAAATCCTTCTTACTGAGCCTTCAAATGCACATGTTATGTCTGAAGAATATAAAGGTTTTCAACTTCTGTGAAGAGTTACAGAATGACAGAACATGAAAGTAATCTAATTCTCTAGTCACTGAGCAGTAAACTCTCTCTTCCAAGAGCTCTACTTCCCTTGCTTGTTTATCCAAGGTGAATTTGGGGTGGAGGGTGGCTTTTTTTTTGTGGGTTTTTTTTTTGCTTTATTTTTTTGTCTCTTCCTTTTTGCTGGTAGGTCCCTGCAATCCTTGAGAGGCTGATAGGATCAATCCTTCCCTTTCTAGCTGTGACATACATTGAGCACATGTGGAATAACAGCAGGGAACAAACATGTGCTTTTTAAAGTTGGTATACCGGGGCCTTTGTGTTTCTATCACAGGAAACATCTTTTAGAGGAAAGAGCTGTTAACTGAATATTCTGGATTGGTTTTTTGAGTCCCCATAGTATCTTGTAGCTCACAGGAACATTACATTTCTAGCACCCTTTCTGAATATCTAGGTTACACCTCACAGTTGTAAAATTTGTGAAGTAAACATAAGATTTTTTTAAAAAAGACCAAGTGTGTTGAGAGATTTGCAGTTTGACTCTCTTCTAATAAGTTACTCCTTTGGTTGGTGCTTCCATTACTAGTTTGGAGATAAGTCTATGCATAGTGGTCACAGAGGGAGACAGAATTTGAAATATCATGTAAATGTGTTTGGACACTGGGTATTGATGCTGCGTGAAAACCTTGCTTGAGTGTTCATTTGTGAAAATGGGCACACTTGTCTCATGTAGGTACTCCCTACTTACCTTTTGCTTCTGAAATAGTGAAATGCAAAGAATGGCCTGAGGATGCAAGGGGGTCTTTTACTTAAAGGAAAAAACACCAACAAAGCTAGCCCGTGGTAACCAGGCAGTGTTTCCCATTGAAGGTGAACTCCACAGATGTCAGCTTTATACATTTTATTTTCTTCAGTTCCGTGTGCTGAAAATCACATGCTAAACTTCCATACAGTTGCACTACCACTACCTCCATATGTGGATTTGGAAGCATGTGCTGAAAAAATGGTCAGCATAGTGGTGCCAATACAGCTGATGGTGATACAACTATTTTTTTATAGTTTAATGTTTAAAAGAGTGAGTTAGAAACTCTTGTTTGCAAGAATAAGTTTCTTAAACTACATCTGGTGAAGACTTTTTCTTTATAACACTGAAGATTTTCTTCTGTTCAACTTGCTGTGTTTGTAATTGATGTCTTGCTGTCAATGTATGGATTGTATCTTAATCCTTGTATTTAATGCTTTAATGTGTTTTATGAAATCTTTTCTTGTAATGTTACAACACCTTATCTGTAAAACAGTGTCAATACTTGATGTTTACATTGACTGTTACATTTTTTGTTCTGAGCTGATGGTCAGTCTCGAAGCCTTTTCTCCCACTTCCTGTGCTATCTTTGCCGTGTGGTATTTACTCAGGAAATAACCTGTGGAACAACTGGGTGTGTCAGATGCAAAGGAGATACTTCTTCAGATGATATTCCGGACTACAAAATCCAACAAGTGAAACCAATGACGCTTGCTAAATTCCCTCATTGCAAAAATCTGTCAGTTAAATACATAAGGGACCATAAGGGCATAGAGAGACTTTGAAAACAGATCGTACAGTATCTTTCTCATGGCTCACTCTTTTTGAGAAGGTTTATGGGCTTTATGGCTGGTGTGAGACACACGACCCACTCCTGTTCTCTCTATGGAATAGTAGGTGCTCGGACAGGTAACTTCTGTTGCTACTGTCTTTTTTAATTTTTAATTTTTTCACTGTTCTAGGAATTGTTTTAAACTGAACACTGCAGGATTTATAACCAGGTGTTTGCTGCCTTTTCTGTTGTTTTATTTCTTTAAATCTTTCTTAACCTTTGAGGGTGACTTTTGGAGGATTCTGATGGTGGATCTGCTGTTGGAAGTCTCCAAGCCTCTCATGTTTCTAATTTGAGTTGAAAAGCTTTTGTTTTGTTTATTTGTTTAAAACAATGACACAAATTAGCTGCACGGATTTTGGGTGGGATTTCTTGTTGCGCTGTTTTGGGTGACTTATTCTCCCTTTTTTTACAGAAATGTGTTCTAACAGTTCACACTTTGTTACTGTTCTTTGCAAAACTTTTCAGGAGCCAAAAAAGTCAAACAATCCAGAGAAAACCCCTTCTCCCCTTTCCGATGGCAAGAGTGAGAACTTATGAAAAGTCCTTGCGAATGTTCCTTCCTAAACTTTTCCCCCCAGTAATGCAAGTGGGTAAAATGGTAAACGCAGCAGTTTGGTGACATCCAAAACCGACCTGTTGTCAGGTAAATTGACACTTTTCTGCTCTTACTCTAACCTTCATAAGTTTTCTAACTGGTCTGCCTTCCTTTCTTCCCATCAGTTCATTTTGGTGATACTTGTTGAATGATTTCTTTAGCTGGATTTAGAGAAAACCCTGCTTTTCTTCCTTATTTCCCCTCCTTGTACTTGTTGACTTTTAAGAAAACTATCATTGTGCTTTGCTTTACTCAGGTGAGAAAAAAGTGAGTGTCCCATGCAACTGTATGAGGGATAGTTTTGTAATGCATTAATTCTACTTTCTCTTCATCAGTTCTCAAGTTTGTCTTCGAGTGGATTATTTTAGCTTAGATTTTTGAAAGGTGTATTGCTTTCCATTTGCTAAGTGAACATGAAATATATCTGCAAAAGTTAAGTAGTTGATAGGAATGAAAAACTAGTACTAAGAATGTTAATTCTATTAAAATTCAATAGAGCAGGATCCTGTAAAGCGGACAGATGGACAAATATGTGTGCTGCAGAAAAAGACTGTTGAGCTGATGATTTCTGTTCGTGGAGGATGATGTGACACATTTTATACTGCAGTATCAAAGCACTTGTATATTTTATCCTTCTCTGGTAACTCTCTCCCTTAATCTCAAATAAAAGTACTGGGTATTTAATATTGTTTTATTAATTTAAGGGGGAGAATCTTGTATTTTACTCAGAGGTAAAATACCAGACAATTGGAATACCATTCCAAGTTGAAGAATATTAGCCTACAAACAGGCTTCCAAGTTTCCTGATGCAGTATTATATTTCCCATGACATCTGTAAAGAATTAGCACTTGTTTCAGATTACTTTTCTGTGTACATTAATTACTCCTCTATACCATCATAAAATGGTCTATTTTTCATAGTCTCAGTTTATATTTTCCTTAAAGAAAGCACACTTACCAGCGATATAATAAATTGCAGCTTCAAATTAAGGTGGGAGGGAATCATTTTAGAGCCAAATTTTGCTCTCAATTACACTGAGATAAACCTGGAATCACTCTGTGGAAGTCAATAGAGTGATATCCGATTTCACTGGTATAATTGAGTGTATAATTTGTGTCTTTAATTTTACTTGCAAGGTAATTTTACAAACCTGTTATACTTATGTTTCCAATGCTTTTTCCTTTCAGACACACCCACTTCTTGCGTCTCAGCATTGGGCAGGCCTATTCCTTTATTTGTGTATATTTTTGTGCATCAGCTGCTATAGGACACGGGTGTAACACTTTCAGGCATGTGGTTGGGTGTCTTTTTGGGGTTTGTAATAATGTCTAAAAATAAGAATTTCTTTTCCTCAGATTTATTAATTAATTCATGTTGGATCACAGTTTGGCATCTCTAACCTGATTTTAGATACATACTATGTGAAGATTTTCTTGAAAGAAATACAGTACTAGTTCTTTGCAGAGTCTGCAATTGGTCTTTGGTGGGTAGAGTTGACCAAAATTTACTGCATTCTGCAGTAGTTAAAGTTTTAGTATTTAATGTAGCTTGAAAGGCAGTTTTACAGATAATTTTCATACCTCTTTATGGAATGGCTTTCAAAGCATTGTATTGATCTTGGTTGTGCCCAGTGCTTTGCCTAGTGTATGGAGAAATGTAGAACTTGAATAGGCCATGACTTCTTAGACAAGGGATGATGATTATGTGCGTGCTGAACAAGAACTTCTTCTATATGCCCTTGTGCTGCAACAGAATAATAAAACTGGTAGGTGGCAGCAGCAGCAGCAGAAGACACTCATGACTGTGACCTGAGAAACCTCCAGTACTGGGAGAAATGGATGCAAAATACTAACTGGAGTAAGGGGAATGGAGAAGAGAGGCAGAGTTCCTGAACTGTCCCATTGAATGGTGAGTGATTTGCAGAATTCTGACCATCAAAAGACTGCCTGTAATACAAGAGGCACATTGATCTGTCTTGGTGTTTGGTTACCTGATATCCTAATTCTTATCTTTGATTCAACATTCCAGTTTCCCCTCTGCCTTTGTAAGGCACGGTATTTGTCTTAAAGAGTTAAATTTTGCCAAAATCACCACATACTTAGAGTACTGGAAAATAAGGATGAAAGGAATTTATCTAGCCCAGTCATTCTCTACTCCACAGAAAACTGATCATATTTGTGCCACTGGTGAAATATTTATTGTAATCTACTTTGAAAACCAAGGAATACATGAAGCAGATTTAGCAATCCTAATGGAATTTTGTTTTATGAAGGTGAAAAACATCCTTGCTGTCAGCCAGTGATCAGCCTCATAGGCTAAGAGCCCAACTACTCTTTTTGCTACTTAAGAGCAACATACATATATATATATGTATATGCCTTAGAAATGCCATGATAATAAAGAGCAGTGTTTTTATGGAGATTTCCTAAATCTGAAGGTAGCAAAAAAGGTTTGAATCATCAACAGTTAAAATTCTTTTAGGAAGTGGGAAATACAAATTATATAATGTTTTCAAATTAGTGGTTAAGAGTTGGTAGTTTCAGCCACCTCTTCAGTTCATAATGGTTCTAAAACTTCTTTGATTGCACATTCCATTCAGAAAAAAAACATTTTGAGCATGCACCCAATAAAGAGTTTTTACAAGTTACATATGTGTATTACTACATACATTGTGAAACTTCGATAAACCCAGGAAGTTAAAAAAGGATGAGATAAAGATTAAATTAAGACTATTTTTGAAACATTTACTTAACTGTATTTATTAATGGTGAAAAAAGCATTTTCACCCTGCAGCCTTACAGATTGTCTTGCAAAGCTCCCTGGGTAATGTGGGTTCCTCTTTGGAGACCACTGGTGTAGACATGATAAATACTTACTGTTACAAATGTCATCAGGATGTTCCACTGTGACAAAACCTCCACTCTGAGTAGTTCTACTATAGATTAAAATGCTGACTCTAGTAGGATGACTGCTCCTTCTGAAAAGAGGAGAGAACAGCACTAGAAGCCCTGAACTGCTTGACATAGAAGCTCAAATCTGGATCAGCTGAAAATATGGAGAAACATGTCTAAGTGGATTCGGAAAAAGGAATTGTGTCAGAATATATACTCATATGCAGAATACAGCAGTAGCTTTTGTATTTTCATAAATGTTTCTACTTCATTTACATCTAAGTTGATACATTCCAAATTCTGTTTTTTCTTGTTACCTGAGGTAGTCACACTAAAATCAGGAACAACACTTACAGAAACTAAGCTGGATCTGAATTTTGATATCCAGGTAACTAAACAGTCTCCAGTGCACATCAGGTGCCACTTAGGACCTTGGTCAACTGGTGTTCTTTTCTCATTAGCTTCTTAGTTATCATCCAGTTATCATTTGAAAGTATTCTGTAGACCACAAGCTGGAAATCCCAGAACTGAATTTTTACAGAGTGAAATGAGATTGCATGTTCAAAATGGAAAATATTTTGGATAGAGAGTTGATTAGAATCTTGTTAAATATAATCATGAGCAAAGTCTATATGGGAGATGAAGGTCATAAAGAAAGGGTTTTAAATCCAGTTAGGCTTGAGATAGTTCCTCATGGTAGAGGCAAAGGAGTCAGAAGCCTATGTCAGTCTGTCATCAGAGATAGAAATGAGGCAGGAAAGCAGCTTTTGCTGATCTTGAGCATTCCCAGCTGTTTCTGTAAGGAGGAATCTCACCAGACTTTCTGTACATAATATATGCTAGGCATACTGGCCTTTGGGAACTGAATCTTGGGGAGAAGCGCTGAAAGTTCCATTGATGAACAAACTAACTGTAGCACCTGCCTACTTGTATGGGTGGTTTAAATGTGGACGTGGATTAAAGGTGTTACTGCACTGAGTTTACATGACAGTAATATTTGGGAAGAAGGATGTTCCTCTGGCCCTGGGCATGGGCTTGTTTGCCCCAATACTCCTGTAACTGCTGCTTCTCAGCGTAGTAGGAGATAAAGGCACATAAGTGTATGTGAGCTTTTATTAATGAGCAGAGACCAAGGTGACTTAGTCAACTGGTCAGGAAAGAATTTTTTTTTTTAATAAACAGAAAGGCATTTAGAACACTTTCAGATCCTCCACGGTTCTCCATGTGGCTGTCAGCACAAAAGAGTTTGGCTTTGTTTTCTTTTCTTTTAGATGTGACATACCAAAGCATCCTGTTTTCTGCAGCTTTGATGTCATAGGGATTTGAAGAAGACAGATTATTTTCCATTCTTGTCATAGACTTCCACAGGCAGGCAAGGGGTGATATTTGAGAAAGGAGGGAATGGATAGGTTGCTCATGCTGATTGAATAGTAGGTGATGGATTAGGCTGATAAAAAAGTTAACATTCACATTGCACCCCATGCAAGACGTTTTCAAGGTATTCTGCATCCCTCCTTTGTTCCCTTTAGAAACAGTACAAGTGTTACTAGAATATACAGAGTGTGCATAGTAATATGTCAGTGTGTTAAGCTCTGCCAAGTCTGTGTATGAAGGTCTTATAAAAGATTCATGTGAATTTCTGTGTGTCTGCTTTTTTATTTGGTGGCAGGTTGCTGTATGCATCTATGTACAATATTCTGTCTTAGTGTAATAGATATTTTTTGCTTATTTCGAAGGAGGGAAGGGTGTTTGGTCAGTTAAATGTATAATACTGTCATCCATGCCTATAGGAAGCAGAACAGCTAAGAAAAAGCATTTTTGTGTTAGACAAATTACAATATAATTGAGGTTTTTAATACAGGAATGAAAAATATATATTTTGTTAGAGGTCATTGGAATTTTTTTCAATAATATGCTCTAATAGCAAGAAACTAATTTTACAGAATCACAATATTAGTTAAGTTGGAACAGACCTCTGAGGCCATCAAGTCCCAGACTTGACAGGTAGACCATGGCACTCAGTGCCACATCCAGTATTTTCACACACCTCCAGGGATGGTGACTCCACTGCCTCCATGGTTCCAATGCCTGACTACCCTTCTGTGAACAAATTCCTCCTCATGTCCAATGTGAACCTCATTCATGTTGTAATATATAAAATTAAATAATAAATAAATTCAGTTATCACATTTGTACATTTCCAGGCTACGTGCTAATTCCCAGAATTTATTAGGACAACCCTCTTGTACACATTAGCGTTTGTTGTTAAAGAGGGAAGGAAGATCCATATTACATAAGCCAGTAACCCAATTGTTGCTACCTCTTTGTCCAGTCATGCATTTCTTCTATGAATATTTCCTGGAAGCAATCACACTGCTGAGCTTCCTTGATGCTCAGTTTATCTTTGTTGCAAAATAGTTACATTCTGAGGAGAGAGGAACTGAAAAAGCGAAAACTGTCCATGGTGTTACATGTACTGAATGGGAAGGTACTCTGAAGCAGAGTAAGAAGACTAAGCAGTAGCTGTATGTACAGTTATCATTTTGGCTCTGTCATACCAATGTATTAGGAGGCCAGGAGTGCAGATGAATGTTCCAATTGCACTTTGATGAGGAATGGGAATGTCACACTGACTGTGCAGCTGTGTATATTTAATATCTGTAAATATTTCATTTACAACAAGTATGGTTTGTCTGAGAGGCTGTGTGCAGTTTCCCCTCCTCACTGCTACTGTGCAAAGCACTGCCTGGTAGTCTTTATTCTCTGTGTCTTTTCTGTTCAGTGGTATTGTGCATTAAGCCTGAAACTTGCATTTTGTGAGTTTTAGGAGGAAACTTGATATGCTTGTATATATATTTTCCCCATGCATCTAACAAACACAAGGCAACAGAAACAACACAAATGCTGCAGTTACCCAGCCCACTGACCTTTACAACATTACGTGGGAGGGGTAGTGTGCAATTGTAATGTGGTGTAGGTATGCTTGTCTGTGCCCAGATGGAAATGGTTGTATACTGGATGGCAAATACTGAAGCTTTCTCAGTGGGAGAACTAGGCAGGAAAAGTCTGCAGTTTAACTTTGCTAAACTTTTACACAATTTTTCCTCCACATGAAATATTTCCACAGGAATCTAATGCGTGTGAAAGATGCTGGATCACCAGGTGCAGAGATTGAACTCTACCCATTGGAAAGGTAACAGGAACTAGATTTTATCTTCAGAATACAACCTTCACTACATCTCACTTCTTGCCCTGGAAAGGCCATTTCCAAGGTCAGAAGAGGAGTTTGGTACCCATGGCTTAGTCCTTGGTGTGTCTGTGATGCAGCTCTCAGGGAAGCCAGATAGGTGGTGGATACAGAGATTTTTTATTATTATGTGTGCTTGCATTTCTGATGTTCATATTTTGGAGCAAAGACTAACTTCTTCAATGATTTATTTCTTAGGTTTTTCTACAGCAGCAGGAGGTCTTCTGTTGCTTCTCGTGGGAATGCTTAACCTTTTGATAATGCCTCCTTCACAATGAAGGGAAGAAAGGATGGATCAGCAGGGATGTGCAATGGAGTGATGTCCACACATGGCATTACAGTCATGATCCCTGTCCTAACTTGGAGAATTGAATAAAACAATTGAATTGTAATTCATGCGAGTGTGAGATTCTTTTTGGTACTTTTTGCACCATCTCCCCTTTCTTGAAGGGCTGGTTAACTTCAGAAATCTATTGATATTGTATCAAAACTGCAACTAAGCCAGAAGAGTAAAACCTATTGGATATTCCTCACTTTGTTAACCTTTTCTTTCCCTCCAGGAATTTAATTCCTAAGAATTCTAAATGCTTTATATTGACATGAATAATCTTCCCAAATGCCTTAGAAACTTTAGCCTTTGATTTTATCAGTCATGTTATGAGTTCACCTAAGTCACTGAGGATACAAGTCTCCTGAGTTTCAAAAATGAAGTCACCATACTGATCATGCTATATTTCATGGTCACTTTGGTGACTACTGGAGGAAAAGAGAAGCAACTTGGTTAATCTGCCTTTTGAGATAATGTGCCTTTAGATTTTGAAGCCATAGTGGCAGGGCTTGTTACAGACATGGGCATGTACATTCTTACTATCATTTCTGAAGACAGCTAATCTTTAAAACCATGAGTTATAGATCTTGCACATGGCTCTCTTGGTTTGTTTTTAGTGAAGCACTTTAAAGAATTAGATGCATACTGATGGCATCTCCATAATGTGACTACCTGAAATTTGTATAAAATTTACGAAAGTGAAGCAAAAAAGGGAAGCAAGATGCCAAGTTGGTACCTTACCTCTTATCCTTGACATTTTTCCTGTTTGTTTCATGGATATTCATTTCATGAAACAAACAGGACATTTTAAAATTAAAATGTAACATTAAATTAAATTGTAACATTTGTAAATTAAAATGTACATTTTGTTAAAATGTAAATTTTAATTCCTGTTTTCTGTGTGCTTGTTCTAGTAATTTACATGTGAATGTAACCTAGGAATGTGGCTGGTAGCCAGTTTGCAGCTATGCCTGTGCTCCAGTAGCTGCAGTTTATGGTTGGTTTTTTTTGCAAATCTATGTGTCACACCATTCCTCTGGCATCTCTGTGAGCAGGTGGAATGGCTGCCCCCACAGAGTAGTGGCCATTTCATCTCTTGTGGTTCCGTGCCTGTTCGTGTGCTGATGCATATGCTGATGCTTCCTTAAGTGCTTTTCTGCCTTAATATTTCATGTTTAAAAAGTAGAACAGCTGAGAAATTTCTCAATTCCTTATTAGTTTCATATATCCCATCTTGATAAGTTGCTTTCAGGCCCTGTCTGTATTTCAGTTCTCTTATTTTTTTTGGGTGTTCAGCAGTGTTCTCTGTTCTGCTTCTTCAAGTTTTCTCCTTCTGCCTTCTTAGTCTTTTTTTTCTTTCTTTTTCCCCTGGTCTTTTTTCTGCTCTCAACTGGCCCCATATGTTCTTGTTCTTGTCCCTAACACACACAGACATGCATGCGGTAGCCTAAGAATATTTCTTACTCAGTGTCTTATCACAGATAACCATTCTTTGTATTACTCTATAAGTGTGCTTTCCTTTTTTCAGAGTGAGAAATGCTCTGTTACTACACATTTATTTTGGTATTTCACAGGTCTAAATGTGTTAGAAGTAAAATAGAAATTAGAAGAAGTTCATCACTGTGCAGTGTCTTTGTAGTGAGTGAGAGTTAGAAAATTGCAATACTGAGGAGACAGTTCCTGGCTTTTTCACTCATTTATCTATCTTTGTTGAGAGGGATTGGTCCTGCAGTCCATCTCTTCATATACCTCATTTAAAAGCTCAAATTCAAGAGCTGTGGTCAAGAATCTGCTGGTTAAGGTTTTGCTTTCCTTTGTCTTACCTATCTTCCATTGAATTGAAATACTGGTTATCAACAATTAAATACTAATTGGATATTCACGATACAATATTTTGATATTAGTTGTACAGTATAGTAAAAACAGAGTAATAATAGTTCTGTAGTGGTAATACTGACCAGTGCTGTGATGGTCAGGGTATAAACAGTTCCTTTTGCGTGTCTCCATTTCCTGTTAATTGGAATTGCGCTGTTGTGCCAGCTACAGAAATGGAGTACTTGTTAAACTCTGCTTCGCTTAGTGTGATGAGATCTTGGGGTGGGGTATATTTGTATTGAGGTCAGACTTGGAGAGAGGTTGTAATTTTGTTTAGCATTAGAACTGGAAAACCTCTATAACATGTCTGGCCTGCATTCCCTGTTGTGCATGATGTAAACAGGCAGCTATGTCTTGACCACTGTCTTCTATTTTTCTGCATCATTTTCCTTATATTTTGCCTCATCACCTTGGTTGCTTCTCCAATCCACTCCTTCCCTGTCTAGACAACTTGGTTTATCACTGTGCATTTATCTCTAGATGGTCTGCAAAATCTAGGTTTGGAATCAGACATCGCATCATCATCTCTGTGATTCTCATCCTGTGTTGTCCTCACTTCAGTATGTTTCCAGATGCAGTGCTTTGGAAGCTGCCCTGCTGTGCTGGTAGTGTTGAGAAGGGAGAATGTGCAGTGCAATGAACAGGTCATCTCAAAAGCCTCAAGGATGGAATCCTTGGGAGAGAGGCTGCCGCTGTGTGGTTCTTTCCCCCGCACTGACCCCCTAGTTTAGCTATTGGTGCACGGGCCAGTCTGATAAGCACATGCTGATAAGCTCACTCCTACACTGCTTCCTGGGTTGGGGCACATCGGCCTAGACATGGGCTGGCTGGGGAGATCAGCGATCACCTGTTTGCTGCTGCTGTGCTCTTGAGATTTGGGCAAGCTCCTTGTGTCTCCTGAATGTTTGCCCTGATCTGCTTTGGATCTACTATCCCAGCTGGTGGAAGGGAATTAAGTTGTACTGGGCTACAAAATCATGTTAAAAACATCAGGAAGAGTTTCTGTCAGAGATGGAGTACACCTCCATATTTTTCTCAGCATTTTAATTTAAAATTTTATATAACAACACTTCTGAAGATTTCTAATGAAGGCAAAAGTCTTCTTTCTAGTTCTGCTCATCTTTTCCTTCCTAGAGAGCATATATAGCAGCTGCCAGAGCTGTCTCTAGGGAAGAACTTGTTGCTTCTTCCCTACATCTTCTCCCAAGATTCAGGAGAAAAATATAGGGATAATAGCGATGTTCTTCCAAGGGAAAAGATGGGGTTGCTGCTCTCTAGCATTCCTGAAAACCATGTTCAGCAGCTTAGCAGTAACAACAGTTGTCTCTTAATATGAAATATGTAGCTGGGAAGGAAGGGACAGTGTCCCTTACAACTGTGATGTCACTAACGGATCAGAGGTCACTTTTCTGTGGGGATGAGACAGGGTGGAGAACTTGGGCTTTTGGAAAAACAAAAGAAAAATCTCTGCAGTTTTCTAGTCCCTTCTTTCCAGACTTGTGGGCAGTGCAGTGTTACAGGGAAGAATATCAACCTAATCTTCCCTGTACATCCCATTGTGCGGCTTTCTGTGGTCCTATCTGCAAGGTAAGACTGAGGGAAGAAGCACTCTCAAAGTCATTCAAAGTGCTCTCTGCAGCCTGAATACTTTTGTGGCTTGGACTGAGGATCTCTTGTCTTAGCCCAGTCTTAGTAACAGTTCATGTATTTTGAAAACAACTAAATTTGTGAGCAGTGAATGGAAATGAATTGCAGCCCAGTTATGAGACTTCACTCTGGAACAAGCAATCCTTGAAATAGGAGAAGGAGGCCCAGTAGAGGGAAGGAAAGAAAGAAAAGTGTTCTCAGTATCTACATTTCCAGATTTAGTTAGGGAGGGATGTGTAACTTTCTGATATAACATTGATACTGTTAGTTGTCACATGGAGTCACTTCGAGTGGGAGATGTTAAAGGAGTGCATCCTTGCTTAGATGCAAGTGACTGTTTGGTGTAGAACCAAAAGGATAAGAGGTGTTCCTAATGCTGCTTTCCTATCTAAACTCTATTCCTGTCCTTCCATTGCTCTACTGAGATACCCTTTTTTATTGTGATTTGGTAGGAGGCTTTTTTTGCTTTAATTTCCAAGGTCAACAGTTTTTAATTGTTGCAGATTTCTCTCCTGCAACCAAATTAAGATCTTGAGACTGGCCATTGTTTTTAAGATACCTGTGTATCTGTTACCTTGCCTGAAGGCATGGGGTTACATTTTTCTGCTCAGTTTCATGGGCTTTGGCTAATGTCCCTTTGTGCAAGGCAGTTTTGCATCACTGATGTGGAGCCCCTGCTGATTTTTAGACCATCTGAGTTAGCTGTGTTTCCTTGGAAGTTTAGTTACTCATTGAGATGAAGCTGGCATTGAGCATGTGTTACTATAGATTGTACCAAAGATGAGCCTTCTCTGGAAGGTAAATAGCCAGAGCAGATGACAAAGGTGGCAGGACATAGGAAAGGAGCATGTCAGTACGAGTTGTAACTCCTCTGTGGTGCAGGGACAGCTGTTCATTATAATTTCCATTGGATGGAAAGAGATGAAAAACGACCAAGATTCTGTCTGTTGGCTGGCCACTATTCCTTGCATGCATCCTGCTTTTCACCCTCCTGTAGGGAATTACTGCCAGAGGCACATCACATTTGCAGGTAGAAATGTTTGTTCTTGAGCAATTGTGCACTGACAGGAAGGGTAGCAGGGACCCACTTGCCCAGGCTTAGGTGCAGTTTTCTTTGTCACAAAGAGCCCCCAGTGAGCTGTGTGCAGTTGAAGATGCCAGCAACAAAAGCAAGGATGCAGCCACAGCTGTGCAGACCCATGTTTGAACATGTTTTTAAGGCATCCAAATGTTGCAAAATTACTAGTCATAGCTATCAACTTTTGATTAAATTTCCATCTCTTTCCTTTAGTCCCCATGACTGGTGTTTAATGTCACTGATTCAGTGTCCCTTGGACCAGAACATACTGGTGCATTGTTTTGTTTGTGCAGACTTGGCAAGCAGGTCATAATGTGTTGCTTTGGTTGCCTGGAGGAGTTCAGCATCTTTTAATTAGAAGTTTTTGGAAGTGTCCTTTAAGAGATGTAACCCTTACGAGCTGGAACAGTGAGGATGAGAAGCAAGCTGGTTCAGAGGGATTTGGAAGCAGCTGTTGTGAGCCCAGAGTGGTGAAGTGCTCTCAGAGAGACGAAATTCATGCTCATATGCAATCCTACCCTTGGAAGCTTTTTTTACCATTCCTATCTTCCCCACTGGTTTTGAAGACCCTCCCAGAGTTTTGGATACACCTTCTCAGGGCAGCAATGCTCCCTTGTCACTGAACTTGTCCCTGCACTTGCCTTTTGCATGGAGAGGGCCAGCAGGGTTTGATTTTCTTACTGGAGTGTCAGAAGAGCTGCCAGTCATATCTGTTTCCAGATGCGGTTTTGTCACAGGCACCTACCAATGACTGGTGTTTGAATGACATATTCCAAGGTAAGAGAGGTGAATTCCAATATCCATAAATTGTTTCTAACTGTGCTGGACTTGGATCTTATTTTGCCAAGTGCACTTTGGACCTATTAACTTAATGGAGAGTAGGAAACACAAACATGGAAAAATCAAGCCTAAGATGTCTGAATCACATATTAACAGATACATCTTCAAGCAGAGATCTCTTTTCCTTATTTCTGTTGGTGTAAATAGTAAATACAGGAAAGAAGATAGCGTATCCTACTGCATCACAACGATCTAATTTATCCCTGGCTAAATCAGTCCATTTCAGTGTATGTGATGGGTGAAAAACATTTCCCAAGAGGGTGAGTTAGTTTTCTTGAGGCTGTGTTTCCCTCTGCTGGTGTGGAGTTAATACTGCTGATGGTTTATTTCCTCAAAACCAAGCTTGTGAAGCTACTGCTTTCTCATAATCCCAAAAAGCATTTAAAATTGTTCCTTATCATAAAGATTTTATTCCTTATATCCAATCTAAATCTACCCTCTTTCAGTTTAAAACTTTGACCCGTGTCCTGTTCCAGTGTCCCACCACCCTGAAAATATATTTCTACTTAATATCTGATCTAAACCTGCTGATCTCTTTCAGTTTAAAATCATTCAGCCTCATGCTGTCACTGCATGCTATCACTAGTGTAAAGTCCCTGTCCAGCTCTCTTGTAGCACCACTAGGTACTGGAGAGGGCTCTAAGGTCTCTCTGGAGCCTTTTCTTCTCCAGGCTGAACAATCCAAACTCTTTTGGCCTGTCTTCACAGCAGAGGCTCTCAAGTCCCCTGATCAGCTTTGTGGCCTTCTCTGAACTCTGAACAGGTTCATGTCCTTATTCTGGGGGTACCACAGATGGATGCAGCCCTTCAGGTGGGGTTTCATAAGCGTGGAGTAGAGGGGGAGAATCTTCTCCCTCGACCTGCTGCCCACACTGCTTTTTGGTGCAGCCCAGAATACAGTTGGCTTTCTGAAAAGGAAAAAAAAAGCACTGTGTGTAAGAGCCTGGACTATCTGACAGCATTTAGCAAGTACAGGGAATGAAACTATATAATTTAGAGAGCTAATGTGTTTAGAGATCTGAATGTCACAGATCCGGTAAATTCACTGGCTATGCATCTCTGCAGGGAGGGAAAGCTTTTGGCAGACCATCTAAGCAAGACAGCCTGTGATCTGTGCAGGTCCATTGTGATCCTAAAGCACCTGTAGTACCCTGGGTGTTCCATAGATGCTTACCTCCTCCAAGATGGGTCTCCTGACCAAAGACAACGCAAATTGTCTTCCTTTTGTTCTTAACAGAATAGCTCGATGTCAATAGCAGGTACTTCAGAGATTTCCTTAGCACCTCTCAGCATAAGTGGGGTTCACAGAAAGAGTAGAGAAGGCAGGGCTCAGTGGTATCAATTTCAGTTTAACCCTGAGAGCTCTGGGTTTTGTGTTCTCTGTCCACACAATCACCAGGAGTCATTACTGCTACGCAAAATGATAGTGTGTTGCAGAATTTAGAATTACTGTTCCATCAAGACTGGTGTTCCTCTGCTCATCGTGTGGAGTATTTGTGAGGAACATCTGCAAAAACAACATGTTTTACAGATACCTAGACAATGCCACAGCAAAGTTCTTCTGTGCCAGAACTGTTAAGTGGAAATATTTTTCAAAGCTGAAAAAGAAAGTGCATTAGACAATCTTCACATTCAGTTGCTCCAGAGGGTTTGTCATCATTAGAACTTATTTTACAGTAGGAGAGAATTGCATTCAATAGCAATAGCTGCCTGTTACTTATCAGTGCAATAAAAATCCAGTGTCTCAGACCAAGCCAGGAAGATTTCATCCTGTAGCACTTCAGGTCTCTCAACCTTTCACAAAACCGTTGTTTGAACTGCTATTTTCTTCTTCAGTCTATTATTTATTAACAAAGATGACTTTTTAGTGGCCATTATTTCTGCTTGCAAAGGCAAACTGTATGTCAAAATCAAAGCTTCCAAAGTATTCTATTCAGATAAATGAAACATAATCCCACATTTATCTAATAAAATGGTGCCAGACTTTT
>VWYI01009767.1:0-17673 GCA_013399455.1 Anthoscopus minutus
TCTATATAAAGCTCCAAGAGCTGTGTAGCGTTTTATCTCCAAGGTATACCAAACAAGTGTCATTACAGACTCACATAATGGAAGAGGTTTGACTTGCGTTTTCCACAGAAGGAAGCACCATCCTTTTTGTAAGAATGGCTGAGAGTAAAGGTCAAACAAAAGGTAAAACTGCATTTGACAGCACTTTAGAGCTGGTGACTTTTTATGGGTCTTTCTGAGTTCATGTATTTTGTTACAAGCATATATGTGATCACAATCTTACTGAGTTGTAATTTTATGCCTGATCAAGTCATCATTTCAGGTGCAACACTTCTACTGTTACTTTACCATTAAGATTTTGGGATCATCATGTACACAATGTGATGCTGTTTCAGTCATACATGTTTTAGTCATTTTGGTCATACATGGCCACAATTTGGTTTGACACAGTTAACTGACAACAAATCTGGTGCAGATGACTTTGAGAGGACCATTTTGCACAGTACACCTGACATGATTTTCAAACAAATTTCTACATCCCACCCACACATCCATCCCCCACAAAGCTCAAACTATGGAAGATTTGAACACTTGTCTAAGATTAATACTGTTGTACACAACAATGTAACATGCTACTTTCTTAATCTTCCAGAACAAGAGGGGAAGTTCAAAAAGCTCATTCCTTGAGACAGAGAAGTAGGAAATGTTGCACGAAGTTCTGCTGTTTTCCTCCCTTTCCCCTACACCTGAGGAAGTTTTATTTTGTTTTGTTGGGGCTTTTTAACACTAACCACAAGCTTATGAAAAACAGGAAGAGACTAATTAGAAACAATCTCACATTCTATAACCAGAATCTTGTCTCCACTATGATACTCAATACAATATTGTGAAACTCATATTGTTCTACTCTTACCTAAAACAAAAGAAAGATTAGTATATTCCCTTAATTTATGGAGTGTTAACAGGATTTATTCAGCCCTACTGATACAGAGAGTAATTATTCAATTTTAATGAACATCAAAGCACATGGTTATCAGCTTTTTGGTTTTAGTCATTTTTTGTAACAGCTGCAAGAACAAAAAAATGCTTATTGGTTCAAAGAAGAGAAAGAAACATTACCCTGAATTTCCTGTAACTTACAAAAAACTTTTCTTTATCCTAAAAGAAGCAACAAATTACTATCTTCACAGAATACTACTGTGCTGATTAGACCAAACATAGTGTACTACCATAGCAGCAAACATCTATTTCCATGGGTTTAAAAAGTGACAATGTCACTTGAATCTGCTTTTGCTCATTTAGCCTCTCAAATTCTCTCTGTAAGTAACATTTGTAACATGGTTATATATATATTACGATTAAAACTACTTTTAAAAAATCAACAGGTCAAATTTTTCTTTATTGTTTTAATCAGGATATTTCTCATTGCATATGCTGCTGTTTCCTTCCTCTCCTTCCTTTTTTACTGCTACCTGGCTCCCTGAAACTACTTCCATTCCTGCATTGCTCCTCTTCCTTTCCTGGCTTCCTGTGCCATTCCTTGGTGTATGACTGCAAGAAGCCAAACTTCACAAGCTTAGTAAACTGTACTAGCTTAGGCTTGGCTCCCTTGATCTCATTTGCCTCACCAGCAGAGGCTAAACCACATGAACTGAATAAGAGTTGCCCCTCACAAAAGGCCCAGCCTCCCTGCATGTCTTATGTGGTAGCAACAGTTTATTTTTTAAAATCGTAGAACAAAAAACCCAGCCTCAAGTATTGCATAGGGGCAAGAGCATTACAAAAACACTTTCAAAATAGATTCCAATTAAAGGTATTTTTAATAATACAGTTATCTTAATATACAAATAGAAGTAAATGAGAACAGAAAGCATAGGATGTTTCAATTTTCTTTACAAAATGATCAACAGGCAGGAGCAGATGTACAGAAGCTCCCCTTGAACACAAGCAGAACTTTACTGTGCATGTGACTGAGCACTGGGACAGATCACCAGAGAGGCTGTGGAGTCTCCCTCACAGGAGATATTCAAAAACCCTCTGGACACAATCCTGTGCCATGCGCTCTGGGATGGCCCCGCTTGAGCAGGGAGGTTGGAGCAGATGCCCCACTGTGGTCCCTTCCAACTCGACCCATTCTGTGATTCTGTGATCAAAAGTAAATGTCAATTCATTAAATTCTTGACCCAAGTCAAATATATTTTGGAAAAAAAACTGCTTCAGAAGTTCACTAAAACCGAGCATCACATACTGGATTATCAAAGCAGAGCCACCACACTGTAAGACTAACGGCACTTTTGCCATGAAGTGTTTCAAGTACCAGACTGCTGTTGCACAACCATTGTGCAAAATTTAAAACAGCCACAAATGTTTTACATATTTTGAGAAAAAATACTTTTCATAAAGGGTAGATTTTAAAAAGTTATTAAAATACTACTATGGTGGCCTAGAAATTAGGCAAACGATTCAACTAGTGGTTACATAGTGTATATAACAAAAAAAATTTCTGCTGAGGAAGTGATTTTACTGACATTTTAACTTTTATTTCCATTTGACTTGAGTTCAATGCCAGTTCTAAATACAAATATTTAAAAATGCAGAATGTTAACAAGGTCTTCCACTGAAACCTTGATCTGTTTGAGTTTTCCTCAGAACCATTTCTTAATGCAATTACTGGTTTATAGGCAATCTTGATGGCACATTTTAGATCGCCAGAACCCTAAATTAAAAGTTAATCTCTTTGCATTCAAATTATTCTCCTCTGTCACAATAAGCAGTGTCCTCACTTTTCATCTGACACGTAGGCACAGCTGGGCTTTCCCTCAAACAAACTGATTTCAAGCTTTTCAATATAACAGAAGCTGCTTCCTACTAAAGAAACTTCTCTGTATGTAACAAAAACAGATATTCTTATTTTATGTTTGAATATCTTTCCTGCACATTCATTACCAATCATGAGTCACACGACAGGAAATACTATTGAACTCTTTTCTTGGTCGTTTTTCAACTAAGGAACTAAAAATGCTATTTTATCCTTGAAGTAACAAAGGTAAGCATTTAGACAGATCTACTGGAAATGACATAAAACACTAGCATTATTTCATATAAAAAACCCTGCACATAAAAAACAATCCCAAAAATATGCCACCAACCACCAGAATTTCAGATACAATTAGCTACAGAAAATTAGCAATACAATAGATCTTTAATGCCAACAAGTTTCTGTATTAATTTGTAGAAGCTTATATCTAGCACTAATGAAAAAGAGTGTTTTTACCTAAGAAAAATCCATGGAATTCATGCAGTACTACAATGGTGCTGCTGCCACTTACATTACACTACACTTTACACCTTTCAGTCTGTTCTGAGAAATTAAGGCCCATGTGTTTGTGCTAGATGCATATGTATGATTCACTAATGACTTCCAAGTCTGTAGATGGATTTTCTTTAAATTTGACAGCAGCAGAAATTTTCAAATATATATGAAGCACTCACAAATTGCATGGGAAAAAGTGGCTAGTAATAATCCATCATCATTTTTCGCATGGGAAGGCTTCAGTATGAGCTTCAGAACATACTTCCTGTAAGAAAACTCCAGATGAGACGGCCTTTATAAACAACTTCCCATTTTTCTCTTAGTTATGGGGGCAAAGTTTCAGTTGAGACCTGCACATTACCAGAGTCAGTCAACCACAAGACCCAAATTGCTAAGAAATTAAGCATCATTCGTTCTGGTGCCCATTGAACTATTTACTTCCTTTCTGGTTCAGAGTGTCTTCCCTGTAACACCTACAGCAAAATGTTACAGGATGCTTTGGGAAGGTTTTCTTTGGTAGCCCTGTTGTACAGCTGATCTTGAAGGTTAGCTGACTGCTAGTACTACATCAAAGCAAGGGGGCACAACATTAATTTTCTAGAATACCAGTAGCTGATGAGTTAATTTCCAAGACACTGCATCTACCCTCTTGGCTAGACAGCATTTGCATTCAAAAAGCAGGGATCTAGAGTAAGGCAATCTTCTCAACTACCTCAGCTTTCCTGTATTTCCCCTATCTTACTTCATCTGCAGGGAAGAAAAACAAAACCAAATCATTCTCTTACAATAAGGATTTACTCCAGATCAGGAAACAGTGAATCCCCTATACCAAATTTCTGATACAAATACTTGACAGGAATACTTCAGAATGTTTTAATGAAATTAAACTACTGAAAATTACAACTATGGCTACATCTAAATTAGCAAGAGGTAAAGAATTATCAAGAGTGGATCTGTAGAGTGGAACAACTGTTAACAAAAATCCCAAAATTACACTAGTCACATTTAGCAGATTTGCTCTGGTCTACTTCTAGCGCAGTTCCATGTATTAAATGCACATTTAAAGGTTGGAGCACATTCAACAAATTCCTAAACACTCTCAGCTTAAACCAGGAGGAATGAAGCTCTGAAAACACTACACATAGCAAAGTAAACTACTGTGAGGAGAGGGGGTAGTCACTGATTTAAACTAAGACTGACCTGATTTTCTCTTACATATCTCCTTGTTCCCAGCCCTAGAAATTTGTATCTTCCGAGTTTATTTTGAAATGACTGGTATGATCTAGATCTCAAAGCTATTAAGAGTCTACCAAAGAAAAAAAAAAGTTAGCAGATGAGAACAAGAAAGATGTCTAAGAACAGCTGAACTGAGGGAAAGGCAGGCAAAAGCCAGCATTACATATTCTGTTCAGGGAAAGCCAGCTGGCCAACCCGTATGTACACACTGGCTAATTAAGAAGTATGTAGGTAGCTCACGCCCAGCCATACCAAATGTTATCTGCATTCTGGTGGGAGTGTGTAAAAGCTAGATGAGGTTAACACACTGGGAGAAAGGGAATGGGTATAGTACAAAGGACCAAAAAGCTACAGAAAACTGGTATTTTTAAATCCTGTAAGAAGCAGAGTTTAGCAAAAAGATGTTCATTTAACTAAGTTTAACACTCTTGTGTTCTTTTTTCCTCTTATCAGGAAAGTGCAAATGACTTCAGTATTTTATTTCACAACAAAAGCATCCTTCAGCAAACAGCTCAGAGAAGTGATTTCTTTGCAAAAGAGAGGTTAACTAATCACTAATGCTAAATGAAATGTGTGATGGGAGATGCAACAGCACTGCCAATTATTTTCTTCTTGTGGAGCTTGCTGCTTCTACACACAGTTACTCAAACAGTGCCAACTACTACACAATGAGATGACACCTGGTAAATGAAGATGCTATCAAATCAGCATCAACCTTTTCACCTACAGTGCCCAGCAAGAAAAAAGGGCTTGAGACAGAAAAAGAAATTATACAAGATATTTCAGTTAGAGGCTGGAGATATGCTAAGAAGCACAAGACCAGAAATTTGGTACTGTGAGGAGAGAGGCCATTCAGGTTACAACACACAGTAAGAGAGCAGTGAAGTCCAGTAGTACCGGGCCAGGCTTTTCTGGGTTGCAATTTAAACAACATGTCTACAAAAAGAACATCTGTCTGTATTTCAGCCTAGGATCTCCCACACAGAAATATGTCTAAAGCTTCAGATTAGCCAAATGACAGAATATGACTGTGACAAGGAGGCAGCAGAGAGAGACTTGAGAGGGCAATGCTAACAAGGGAAGAAAGCACAGAGGACTCCATGATCAACAAATATTTTTTTCTCCAGAAGCCTTTAATCTTGCTGTTCCTACGTCTTGTAAAAAAGCAGGAGTGTTCTATATCCTTTTTGCTTAAATGAAAAATGACCAGCTTATCCCTGTGGTCCATTTCCTACCACCTCCTTGGACAGACATGCAGAAATAGTCTCAAACATTGCTAATGTCTCATGAAAATGTCAAAATGACAGTAAAGTATGGGACACTACTGAGAGCAAGCACTTAAAAATCTCATCAGAACATTACACAAAATACTGTTCTGAAAGGTCAAAATTTCAGTGACTGCAGCCAGAAAAATATTTGTACCAAGGTCTTCATTGCAGAAAACACTATCAACACAGCTCTCTTATAATCATTAGAGCAGTTTATTTGATCTTCACGATGAAGACACTGAAAAAGTCATTCAACACCTTATTTGAGCAGAAACAGTTTTAGATTTCTTATGCAAGTCCTATGAAAACAGTGTTATGCGGATCTCCCCAAAAAAGACTTCCTCTGAATTATTTAGCATCGGAGGCTGCTGCTATAGTCCAGCACATATTGTTGCCAAGTAGGATTAGGGAATATTTTAAATGCCTGGGTGCTAAAGTCAAAGTTGAATAGGTAGAAAATCCAGACAGTAAAACATTTTTTCTAAGAAGCTTAGATAATACATTAGATATATGTAGCTACAATGGACTAAATATACACTGCAGTACATCCCTACTGGCAAGCCTGCCTCCTGCTGCAGGCTCAAACCATATTATTCTTTACAAGCTCAAAGCTCAAAACACATTCTGCCTAAGAAAAGATTAAATTTATTTGTGCACACTGTACTATCTGAGACTGTATTTTTACCATCACCACTTGTGTATGTGGTACATACTATAATACTTTCAAATACAACAAATAGAACAATTTACCAGGCTCTTTTTGCCCTGCATTCTATGGTGTCTCATTGCACTCACAATTCAGTTCTCTGGCAATACCAAGCAAAGAAGTTACTAACCAGTACTGGCTTTAGGTAGCACAGCAATTTAGAGTGAACACTGAATGATACATGCAGCTTTTGCAGATGAAAGGTGACAAGAACATTTTTATTTGGAAAATATTCACAAGGTCTTTTCACACAATTGCGACGGTTCAGTGCAAGAACATTCCAGTGTCAGGGTTATGATGAAAGAACTAAGCTCCAACACAGTCTCGAACTAATGTGCCTAAGGCAACAGTCTGTTGCTGTATTAAGTGCAAATGCAGTACCCAGCACGGACATGAGTCATAAATTTGGCAGATTTTACAGAATTTGATGATAAAAATATGACAAAACATACTTGGTTCAGAAGTGAGAAATTCTTTTTTATTACAATCTTTCTTTCAGATTTGCACAACACTTGAGACAACTTTGTGGCTAGAACATGCAATGCTAGGATTAGCTATACTTGTTTGCTATACATATTGTGCAATCTCAGAAACAGTGCCTTACCTCTCCCCTGCAGCAGCTTTCCCTACCAGATTTTAGTGGATATATAAAAAAAAAATAAAGAAAATAAAGCATCCGCCAAATAACCATGCATTTCAGAAATATGTGCCATGAGAGAAATTGGATATATATACACACACACATATATATATTTTGGAGACTCCTCAGATACTAGCTAATTGATAGAATAGACTCATTGTCCTATCAGAGACCATTCCTACATTTTAATTTGAAATGTTCAGATACTGAGATCCAAACCTACGAATTGTACAAATCTTTCTGCAATAAGCAAAATAAACTACTTATTTGTACTACATTTTACAAAGTTGTCATTTATAAAATAAAGTATAACAGCAAAACAGGCATGGGCACTGACTACTCACAACCTCCAGAACAGCTTTTAATATAGTCTGAAGTACCTACTCATCGCAGCCCAGACTATACAAGGATAGGATGAAGTCCCTAAAAAACATCCAATACTCACAGCAGTAAGAAAGATTTTCCAATACTTCAGCTGGAACTCACCACTACTTCCTACCAAAATAGGGAACGTATCTCATAGTCTAGGAATTTCTATTAGGAAGAGGAAAAAAAAAATGAGAGGAGATACAACTCTTTCCTATGGAGAAAACAAAATCTTTGCATTGGTTTTGTTGCACTTGCCTGTATAGTACCTTGGGCTCCTACCAATAATCCCTATTTTAAGATTTTACCTGCGCTTGGTTTCAAACGTCAAGTTCCACAGATTTCACAACACTCCTCAGTTGATTTCTGTGGTAGTGGTAGAACCTAGATTGTCAACTTCTTTGTAACAAATATTCTCTATTAAAGAGTGTGACTAAATCTATAGCTTTCTAATTAACCTTCAGTAAGATTTTTCTCCTCTTTTATTTTAACTATACACAAGCTTCTCAGAGAATACAAGAACTTCATTGCATATAAAATTAAAGAATAATTCAGGTGAGGAGACATTTAGAGGTCCATTTAAGCCTCTCAGTTATCTAGTCAGACATTTTCAGCTTTAGTTGAACTTTACAGAGACCAGGTTGAGTTTTTAACTTGAGTAGGAAAACACAGTGAAAGAAATATGGAAAGTACTAAACTTCCTAACTGTAGGCAGTTTTATAAATCATGCAGTGGCACTTCACAAGCAGCACACTGTGAAAGAAGAAAAAGCTTTGGCTCAAGATTTAATTTACAAAACCCTATTCACTGATTGAAACCATCACACTCCAGTATGTCTTCGAAATGTGTTACATGGACTGACTGGAAGTTTAAAGGTACTATGGGTTCATACATGTGGTTCATTAGAGAGATCATGCTGCAGTAACCACTGAATCTGACCAAGAGACAACTCCTCTTTCATGTCACAGCTTGTCATTAGAAATACCCCTGTGCATCTCCCCAAAGGCGTTCTTGCAACTGCTTTGTATTAAATGTGACCCAAGTAAGGACTGAAAATTTTACTGGAGTTAGACATTTTCTGCCTCAACTAAAATTCCAAAATCTACCTGTCAGAATGAAAACAACATGCTGACAAGCTGGTTTAGTTCTGAGGGACCAACAACCAGAAACAGATGCAACAAGCAGCTTCACCTGCTCCCAAAGAAAGATAATCTGTTTCTCAATCTTAAAATGATTCCTGCTATTTCAGCTTGTCTTAATTTCTACCTTCTTAAAGGGAAGAAATGTCTATCACATCTTTTATAAAAAAAACCAACAACATCCTAAATAAAAAGTAGCACCTATCCCAGACAACTCCAAAGAAA
This sequence comes from Anthoscopus minutus, assembly GCA_013399455.1. NCBI lineage: Eukaryota > Metazoa > Chordata > Aves > Passeriformes > Paridae > Anthoscopus > Anthoscopus minutus. Next base: position 8,873 of record VWYI01009767.1, read on the forward strand.
CTACTATTCATAAATCAAAACCAGGAGCGCTCCATCTCCCTTCACAAATATTAATTTATTTTCACAATATTGCTGGAAAATGAAAATGCATTATTTCCTTTGTTTTACAGATGAAAAATTAAGTTGACAGAAATAATGAAAGGGATAAAAAATAATGAAGTGAGGAGTTTGACCAGTTTGCCACACTTCACACTTGTAACATCAAAGACATTATTTTTCAGATTATTTAGCATTAGATAGTAGTGAATACTTGGTTAGAACATAGCCACTATTGACTTAATTTTCAACTTCTGCAATCAACCACACTTTCCTACCACTGCAGAAGGAAAAAGGTCAAACAGTCTCAAAGCAGATATCCTCAAAAGAGGAAAACACTTAGCATATGTTCATAAAAAGCCCATTGATCACCCAAATTCCAAAACAGCTTGAAAACAGATAATTTCCAGGGTCAGTGTTCAACTTCCTTCAACATGGAACCTCTCTTCCTATAATCTTCTCCTAAGTTAGAGAACTTACTCCAGATTTTGCCACCAGACTCTTCTTGGAGCAGTAACCTAGACTGCACAAACAAATTTAAACCCAGAGATTCATAGAGTTTATAATTTAAAGTGGATTATCAACCAAAAATCCATCAACTTATGATGCAATTCTGCCGTGTACAACAGGGCAAATGAGCACTGCTGCTCTAATACAGAGCAGAAAGCATTTCTGGCATAACAGGTAAAGGTTAGCCACACTGCAGAACACAGCAAGAAGTCATGCAAATACAGAGAAGAAGCACTTGTTTCACTTCTTCTGCAACACACTCCTCCCATTTCCTTCCTCTACTTTCTCTGAAGTTTCCAGTCTTGAACAGATTCTGAGATCCTCCCACTGCACTTGTCATTCCACGCATCAAGATTACGAAAAAAAAAGCCAACAAAACAGAACAAAGCAAAGCAGTTTGTTGGTATCACACTTCTAATCTCATATGGAATTAATTAGTGTTTATGTCTTTCCAAGGCACTGCAAAAAACACATAAAAACTAACATTTTGTCAAAGTATCCTTGCAGGTGCTATGTCAACCAATTGAATATTGTTTGGCATGTAAGACCTAAAAATTACTGGCAGAGCATGAAATAGGAAAAGAAGTATTAAAGACCAAGTATCCAAAAAGGTCATTTTCAAAGGATGGGACGCTCTCAAATAATTATTTAAATTCATGGACTCTAAACCTGCATAAACCCATCTGCATCAAGACCTATCCAAAAGAAGACACCAAGAAGCTGCCAGAAAAGCCCTGTAAGGCAATGAGAAAAGGTTAGAAAGCAAAAGAAGGAGGGAGGAAATGAATTATTTTCCCAGCTCCATTCTAGGATGCTGATCCCCTTCCTTACTTTTAAAAAAAAAAAAAAAAAAGCCTTAGGAAGGAATGAATCTGTTTACATAATGCTATTTAGGGTGAAAAAACAATGCTGCCAAATATGGCCTGTGCCAAACAGGATGGCACAACCCTGAAAACAGGTGAGTGGGGAAGATGGTGCTTTTTTTTAGGGATTCCCTAAAAAAGATTTGGTATAAACACAGTTGAAACGGGAAAGCACTGAATGAGAAGGTACCTGAAGGAACAAGAAAGTAAGATCAAATACTATGATTTCTTTTCTTAATTTTGAACAGAAATAGTTTCCCAAGTCTGAAATCCTTAGCTGTTTAGTAAAAGGAACACACAAGGCCACAGAACTCTCTTTACAGGAAGTAGTCTCTGATTTATACACAAACAGTACAGATTTGAAAAAGGACGAACTTTCAGAACAGCAGACCTGTCAGTTTAAGATTATGGAATTCCCCATTATTTCAGAGAAGTTTCCAAAGGGATGTGGGCTTGCTTAATACTGAAGCATGTAGACTGGATATATACATTACAAATTAACTTGCAAAACCACAGTCTCAAGTAATTAATAACTTTCACAACAGGCTTTGAAAAAGGCAACTTTTTCTAGAATAGCATAAAACAGCAGGACATTTGATATCATGATGGCATTCCAGATTGCACAGGAACTGGTAGAATCTTTATCAATATGCCAGTATTATCTTGCAAAAAAAGGCAGACCATTCTATTACCATTAGCTGTTCGATTATGTAATTTCTTCTCAATACCCAAGGAAAGTGCTGCATTGAAAACATTTACATTTTATGAAAAAACTGATTTTAAATCAAACAGTTTAAAGTACAAAAGCTGGAAGTTCCTAGAACTTGCATAACATAAACCAGATGATACTTTCATTAAAGAATGGTTAGGAATTACCTAAAAGCAGAAACTCCTTCCCAATTCTGAGATACTTGTGTTGAAGCCTCTCTTTATGTGTATAGATAGATACATGTTCCCAAAATGGAAAGATGCAAAAAAATGTATGTCTCCAAGGATGGTGACCAACCTTCCTTTCACAAGTGAGACATCAACCCTCATGTCAGCGTGGCAGGAGTGGCTCCCACATAGTGACAAGGGGCATCATTGCTTCTGAACCACTTATGCTATTTCTACAGCACTCCTTCATGTGGGCCAGTAAGGAACTGAACCAGTGCCAGACTTCAAGATGAATCTGAAGGACACTCGTCAGTATTGTATTATCCTCAAGTGCATCTCTCTATTCTCAGATTAACCCTTTGTCTTTTCATGGAGAATACTAGCATTATTGTTCTTACACAGGCTGGCTGCTCTGCAAGGAACCACTGGAAAGAAATAAACAAGTACAAACAGAACAGCTTGAATAAATAATTGTTTTTCTCCTTTAAAGAATTCCAAATGATTAATAAAAAGACTAAGTTCCTTTGCAGATAGTCTCAATATTCAAATAATAATTTCTGAATAAATTATCTTATTGATAACTATAATTCAGCTACTTTTTGTATTTCTCCTTTGGCAACAGAAAATAAGATTGTTTCACTTTCAGTTTCTCACTCACAAGCTTACTCAGGGTCAAGCACCAGAAGAGATTTCTTCCATCAGGTTACAGCTCAAGTAACAAAAGACATAGATGGATTTGTCTGTCTTTAAAAAGAAATATCAGAAACTGCATTTTTAACAGGCAAAATGAAGTGCAAAGAAGTCTTACTTAAGCAACCAACTAATCAGTAATTGAATCTTTTTTTAAATGGCTTAATTAAGAATCTGTAGAGAACTTGGTAGATTGTACCACAGCTTTACAAGACTACCACATACAGGCAGTACAAGAAGAATGCATCCTTTGACTATTAGATTAGTCAGAAAAAGCACAATAACTACAACAGCTGAAAAAAACAGTTCTATTACATATTTGAATGAGAAAAAAAGTCTGACAGTTTTATAATTTATCAAGTCTTCAACAATAAGTTCAGCAAGGAACCCCAACAGACTAACTAAAATTAGAACATAATATTTTACTTGCACTATTGGTCCAAATTCCGGGTTCAGCTGTTCCTGACCATAAGCACACTGCTCTAGCAGAGCCTGCAGGGAGCCTGGGAGGGACTAGGGGTCAGACAGGGAGTCAGAGGAGCCTTCTGACCTCAGCTAGCCCATGATCCTGTCCCATGAATCAGAAATGCAGATGTTCTTTACCTCAGCAGCAGGACGGCTATGGGCTGTTCTCCCACAGACATGTTCAGCATAGGACAAGGTTTGTGTCTTCTACAGTCTCCAAAAATTTATGCTATGTAGTCAGGACAGCATTTATTCACATAGGTGGCCAGAACAACCAGTGTATCTTGTCAGTATGGGTGTCATATCCCAATCACATCAGGACAACTGTGTAGAATGCAAACATCATATTCCCACTGAGGGAAAGACCTAGATGTCAAACATTTATATGTAAAAACAACCTCACCTCTTAGAATCAGACACAGAAAAGTTTCCAGAGTGCCTGAAGGGGAACACCACTTATTATCAACAGTTTCTCAAAATAATCATGATTCTAGAAAGAGGAATTATATTCCAGGGAAATAAAATAATATGCTAGGCCAAGAACTCTAGCTCTTAGGAGCCAAAGACACTTATTGCAAAATCCATTAGTCCTCCATTTTAATCTACAAGTCTATAAACTTCAATGTTCACAGGTGCTTCCTCTTGAGTCTTTTTTAGGATGAGCTATGGGTTCAAAGGAAACACCTGCACAGTTTAGCTTAATATGATACACTCTTTAAACTACATGGAGAAGTGGAGTTGTAAGCATCAGGTTTGAGCTACTGGTTATTACTTAAAGATGTAGCTAAATAAATATTTTTCAATTAAGAAAGACTATTGCATATACAGAATGCACCAGAATTAAAAGCCTTATCAGTACTTTGACAAACATAAGCTAAGCAAACCTACTGCCAAGCAATTTTCAACTCCTTCCACAGGAATCTACCTTCTCTCTGGAAACCTATAGATCTCCAAGACAAGACATTATAACTATGCCGTACATTACCTGAACCTCGGTAATTTCTATTTAAATCTTCATAAACTAATGATTATTTGTCTACCTAAAACCAAGAAAACCCACAACTTATCTGCAGCACTGCTAGAAAGACCATTACTTAAAATACACACAAAGGCCTGTCACAGGCTAAGAACCACCAACACCTACTCACAGTCCTTCACCTATTAGCAGGACTGAGGACAGGTAAAACAGGTAGCTGGAGTGCTACCATTCATAAGAATCTAAAGCAGTAGATGTAGGACAGAAAGCAATCTTGGCTTACTCATGGATTCCCAACTGCATAACAGGTTTTTGTTCTGGCTAAATCTTGAAGACATGCAACATATTCAACAGGCTTTATTGCCACCTCTTGGCCATCAGCAAATCTCGCAACAACAAAATCATCTGTCAGCTCCATTACAGAAATAATCTTTCTTTGGGGGAAAAAGAGACAGTGAGGGAACAGATGAAGTGGAAACAGAGAACAAGCAGAATACCATTTTCAGACAAGTATAACTATTTAGGGCTGTGAAAGTACAGTGAGTACTGCAGTTAACTTTCACTGAAGTTTTTACTGTGTCATCTGGAGAACTGAAGGGACTGGAAAGCAAAGAACCAGTTATTTTCAAGACAAAAACCAGGATTTTTTTATTTGATTAAAAAGGGCAAAAAGGGTGTCAAAACACCCGTTTCTTCCTGAAGTCAAAAGATTAACAGATTAGCATTACCCACACATGAAATAGAGTAATACTAAATCAAAGGTCCATTTTCCCTTCATTATTAAACTAGTAGTAAGAACCCAGATCAGTAGGTTGCTGAAGAGTACAGAGCACCAGAGAAAGTTGGTTTCTCTCAGTTAGCTGTTTGTTGCACACAAAGGAATCAAAGAGGAGAAGACATTTCCACAAACCAGCTAAGAAAGTTACCTGGCCAACAGAGCTTGAAAGGTTTGACAGCCAGACGCCTCTTTAGTAGGACTAATGCAAAAAGCCTGGAAAGAGAAGGGAAACCATAGGAAATATCTTTACACACAAGCTCATTTCTGCTGTCATCAAACAATGGAACTTCTTAAGATCTACCACAGAACACCTGGAAATGTGTTAGTTATTTGGGGGTTGTTGCACTGAATACATTCTGAAGCCCAGAGAGGAGGGGAAGAAGTGCTTTCTACCTCTGATGTTTTCCACCCTTATGAATGTAAGACACAAGGCAAGCAAAGAGTTGCTCCAACACTCTCTATCTCCAGCAAGCTATTCATGGGTAGAAAGCAGATGACAGGACCAGAAAAGAAAATACGTAAAGTTTTCCTCCTCACAGTGCATTTTTAGTTTTTGCCTCTAATACAGCCTCTAATTCCATCTCTAATGTTGCTAATGGCTTTTCTTAACATAAACCAGTGCGAAATCAATCCTCTTCTGACATTATTACTACCTGGAGCACTGTGTGTAGAAGCCATGAAACTGTGGAGCGTTTATTCATTTGTTGCTTGCGAAAGATAAAAGCAGTTGCAGCAGACATAAGGATGCTTCCTTCAGAGCCAGGGAAATAATCTAAAATAAACTAAGGCAAAGTCATACTCCCAAGGGCTTCATGTCTCTATATGAATATTTAGTCTTTAAGCAAGACTAAGGCAATAAAGGTCCTCAACTGCCTCCATAAGCTTATAGAAGAACTTTGAAGACATTTCTAGGTTCTGGAATAATAATGAACTGACAAGAACAAAAAAACCTAAAGATGTTACCAGAGGTCTGACTTCTGCTATTCTGTTAATAAAATCATTCAGTGTAATAACACAAAATGCAAGACTGAGTTTGTGCTAATATTTATTTTATACCATCTGTCACTAGAGTCTAAGTAGAGTCTAATGATGTAGTTAAAAATAGTTTGATATGGAGTCTAAATGACCAATCAACATTTATAATACTCCATCTGCCATAGAACATGGAAAAGAAGAGACACCAAGCCACGCCCAGCCCATCACTTTGTAAGATAAGACCTATAAAAAGTCAAAAGTAGGTTGTTCTGAGTGTGCATATTAACAGTGTGGTAGCAGGTTAATCATTACATATTTTGTGATCAATACTTTTTTCCAGTTTTAAAGAAGACCAACTGCACTAGTCTCTCAGGCAATTTCATCAGCCTAAGATTGTCCAAACATGGTAAATCAGTTCAACAAATACAATTTGTTTTCCTGCCTGTATGCCCAATACTGAGGAAGAAGTTCTGAATACTGAGGAAGAAATTCTAGCTCAGTCACTTCTAGGTGCCTGTACTTCCATTGAAAAGGATATCCAGGACCTTCTACCTAGTTAAATTAAAGCTGCAACATCTTATGGAGTTTCTAGCAATTTAAACAGACATCTAAGAGTGCAAAGAAACTGTTTTTTGAGAATGACTGGTTACCACTGGTTTATAAACATAGATACTCAACTTTGAGCATATGCTTTTAATCCTACAGTTAAGAGGTAACATAGCAATACCTCCTGTAACTAATGCCCAGCAAACAGAAGCTTCACCCATTTAGCCTGCTTTTTAGAAGTCCCTTTCCTCTTAGAAGTCACCTATTGTGCAAGCCTGCTGGAAGAAACTGCATACAGACTTCAGTCTGTGGCATGGGGCTTGCTTTCTTACACAACATCTGTCCTGAACTTTAATGTCTGTAGTATTCTGAGTTCACCAACGATTTTGAATAATCCTCTGGGTGGGAGAAGAACACACAGAGAGATGGCAATAGAAAGGCAGAAATATTTTTATTTGAAAGATTGAGCTGTCATCTTTGTGAAAGAACTAAAGGCTCTCTGATCAACAGCCCACACTCAGTGATTACTACATAAAAGCCAGGAAATAGGAAAAGGGACTCACACACCACACACTGAAAAACTGACACTGCCACAAGAAAGCCATCATCGTCCTCTGGGTGCCAAGAAAAACATTGGTACTCCTTGACATTTTAGCTTGCACAATACATACAGAAAAGTAGAACTATTAAGGGGGAGGTGGGGTGTAAGAAGATAGACAGTCAATGGGCTCACTATTACCTTCCCACAGAAATATTCTGCTGCACCTCAAACCCTACAATTTTATTTGAACAGGCTGTTTCTCAAGCTTGCACAGAAACCTACTAAATTCACAGAGAGTGTGACTAAGGTCCCCAGCTGATAAAGTCACAAGGTCAGCAGGAAGTCTGAATTTCCATCTCAAAGAATGAAGAAAAGCAAAAGACACTCAACACCTGCACAAACCTCTATTATAAGAACAGCTGAAATACTTTGACATCTCAGATAATGCTGGATATCTGTTGCTGAGGGGACTTTTACTCAGCGAAATATAGAAAAGGGTTACAGCAGAAGGAAAGAAAGCACGGGTTCCTTGCAGCTACACAGCACCTGCACTGCAGCTCACCATGTCCATACCTACAGTAACCAAGACTTGAGGACAACCAAGCTACCATCAACTTGTGTTGAGAAATACCCACAGCCACGCTGTTTCAAAATTAGAGAGAAGGAAGTGCCCCCAACCTCCAAATCATGGCTTGTCAATAAACATGAATTATCTTAACAATAGTTAATGATTTCTTATAGACATGATGATCTCATCCTTTCCTAACATTCCAAGATTAGACAATTTTTTTCCTGGAACATAAGTTTGGACTGCTCCACATCTGTCCAATAGCTTTTTGTTCCTATAAGCATCACCACTCACTCACTTTTCTCCATTAAAGATCTGTTTTATCCCATGAGTTACCTTTTAATTCAGAGGCATAAGATTCCCTTTCTTCCATATCACATGGGCCGCAGAAGAAGGGCATGAAACACAGTGATAGTGTCCAGGCAATTTCCACAGGAGCTCTAGCTAATAACACTGCTATTAAATAATAATAATAATAATATTGAAATGAGCTGCTCAGAGAAGTGGTGGAATCCATGTCCCTGGAGGCGTTTAAGGAAAGACAGGACATGGCACTTGGTGCTAGTCTACCTTAACATGATAGAGCTTGGTCACACCTTGTACTCAATGACCTCAGAGGTCTTTTAAATCCTACCTGATTCTGTGATTCTCCAAAATATTTATTTTATTTGGGAGTTTAAAGTAAAAAAAAAATCCTTTAATTTCTTATTGCATACAGTCTTTACAGGAAAAAAGACCAAAAAAAACTAACCTTTCACCAAAACAAAAAACCCAACCAAACAAGACTGAATATTATCACTGGTACCTCGAGAGTCTGACAGGAACTAGAATGAAGAACTGAGCCTGGCATTCTCTCATTCCTTGCCCTTCCTTTGTTGCCTGCTGTCACCTGTGCGGCGCGAGTTGCCGCGTTCCATCCACATCGGCGGCTGCCTGGAGCTGGCAGGGGTATCCAGCCGAGCAGCCAGGCAGCCTCG